>PPKS02000016.1:0-269560 GCA_003706235.2 Wenyingozyma naganishii | reverse complement strand
CGCGCTTAGGATAAGTATATATAAGGTTTAGTTTACGACTTGCCTCAGGCATACCATTCGAGTGACTTTAGTGTCAAACGTGTATATGTAATTTGCTCATGCAAGGCTGCTGCGGGTCTTAGCAAATCCCGTTGGACGGTGGAAAATAGTGACAATTACCGATAGCGAAGACCGAGCTTGGCAACGGAATATACTATTAGATACAACAATCAAAGAAATACTACAATCAAATGATCGACTGGCCCACTTCCTCGCACTACCTGCCGCAACCAGTCAGCTTCGACCACACCACCCTTCCACTATCTACTCCTGAAATTTAATTCTTCATTTCCTCTTTCCAATTTTGGACCTATTCTCAAAATTGTTTTCTCTAAATTCGCTACACCAATAAGATTGGAAATTTCTCTGCTTACTAGTCCCACCTCACTTATTTACCCAGCAATGTCGTTGTGCAAAAGTAACGCATTCTTCAGCAGCAACATAAGGCTGCTTGGGTTGAGACACACACGTCTCTTCTTCACACCTTCCTACAGATTACCAGCCAGTTCAAAGCCCGCAAACTTCAACACTTTCGGAGCCACCCATATCTTGAAAAATCATGAGACTTTCAAGACTGCCTTGTTGAGCCGACTTCCCACCGCCAAGGCTTTCAGCACCATGGCTGTCCGTAATGCCACCATGAATGCTGTGCCACTAACTGCTACTGCCCCCAAGATCCGCTCAAAATGGCCCATCAACACCCACAAAAACGTGGGCTACCTGTGCCTAGGTACCTCTATCCTGGTGTTCGCTATCGTCATCCTAGGAGGCCTCACCAGACTCACTGAGTCGGGACTCTCCATCACAGAGTGGAAACCCGTTACAGGAGCGTTACCTCCAATGAACGAAGCCGATTGGATTGCCGAGTTCGAAAAGTACAAGGAAAGTCCAGAGTTTAAACAGATAAACTCCCACATCACTCTAGAAGAGTTCAAATTCATTTACTCTATGGAATGGTCCCACCGTTTGCTTGGACGTATCATCGGTATGGTGTTTGTACTACCTACCATGTACTACATTGCTCGCAGAAAGACATCCAAGGCTGTGGCTGCGAAACTTCTGGGAATCTGTGGCTTACTTGGTTTGCAAGGTGCCATAGGCTGGTGGATGGTATACTCCGGTATCGACTCCAAGCAGCTCGAGGAAAGACGCTCCAAGCCAACAGTCTCGCAGTATCGTTTGGCCACTCATCTTGGTGCTGCCTTCTTGGTCTACCTCACGATGATCTCGACGGGTATGAGCATCCTCAGAAATCACAGCATCATAGCCAACCCCGAGAAATACTCAAAGATCTTTCAGCAGCTGAACTCACCCTCTTTGCAAAAGTTCAGACGTTACAGTGCTGGCTTACTCGTCCTCACCTTCATAACTGCTATGTCTGGTGCTCTGGTTGCCGGCCTTGATGCTGGGCTCATATACAACACCTTCCCTCACATGGGTGACGATATCGTTCCCTCCAAGAACGAGTTGATGTCGCCCGTCTTTGCACGTAAAGACGACCAATCGGACCTGTTTTGGCGTAATATGCTCGAGAACCCCACTACCGTGCAGCTGAATCACCGTATTATGGCCATGACGACCTTCGCCACGGTGTTCGCATTGCACATGTACTCACACAGGATAAAGACAATTATCCCTAGAGCTGCCTACAAGTCGCTCAGCGCCTCTATGGGGCTGGCCACTTTACAAGTGACACTGGGAATCTGCACTTTGCTGTGGTTGGTGCCTATAGATTTGGCTGCTGCTCACCAAGGAGGAGCCCTTGCTCTATTAACGGGAGTCATGGCACTTGTTCAGAACTTGAGAAGGCCAACTAGGGCGAACTTGGTTCTTTTGAAGCAGTTTTTGAAGAAGTAGTATGAGCTAAATCGTTTGTGTTAGCGGAAAGATATGCTTTATCGTATGGACATATTGTATATACCATGTAAATAGTCAATTGGACCTAGTTGGTTTTTCATTCATAATGTACCACGGCTGTCGCACAATAGCAAATGACTCCGCTTGGCCACTAGCGCCGCTGCACCCTTCAAAGCCAGTTCTACCCCCTTCCAGGCTTCGGTCACAGTACTATGTCTTATTGGTGTAAAGATGTTTATTATCCCTATTCATTTTTCTGTCTTCGACCTTGCAAAGACCATCACCATCTTCTCGTTAACAGCGCTCTGGAACCAAGAATGTTGTTCTTTTCGTTCTTTAAGACTCTTGTAGACCAAGAGGTGAGTATATCAATTGGATAAACGAAAAGGTTTTCGAAAATTGGCTGATTACTAACATTTTTAGGTGACCGTGGAGGTATGTGCATATAGTAGCCAGCTCAGCTAAGCTAGTCTGACTGAGTCGACCACCAACTGGAGTCAGTTGTGTGATTCTGTCGACAAGACTGTTGTTTCAATAAGGCCTGGACATAGTTCATGGCTTAAGCTAATGAGCTCATTCAATAATAGCTAATTAAGCTATACCTATCAAATATCATACTAACGAACAGCTCAAAAATGACATTGAAATCAAGGGAACTTTGAGAACTATTGACCAGTACCTCAACTTGAAGCTGGATAACATTACAGTGAGCGATTTAGAGAAGTACCCTCATTTAACGGCTGTGCGTAACCTTTTTATCAGAGGCTCTAACGTGAGATACATCCATATGGACCCTAGTCTAGTCGACACGAACTTGCTACAGGATGCTGCCAGAAGAGAGGCGATGGTTTCCTCTGGCGAGAAGTTTGCCGGGAGGTAGAATATGAGGCGAAACGGAAGTCTGCCATTAGTACACTGTAAATTATTACGTACAATAGTGCGTGCATATAAATAATGAGTTAGCTGTCTGCGTACAACTTCTTAGGACACTGGGCTCGTTTATGGCCTTGTTCAGAGCAATAGGAGCATCGTATTTTTGTTTTAGAGTGATTTTTTTTCTGTGGCTGGATATGGAGTTGTTCTAGCTTGCTAGGCAGGCTAGACACGGCATTTTGTGGGGTTGTGCTTGTAGTTCGTCGACGCGTCTGAGGAATCAGTTGTGCGCGTGGTTGGCCCTCAGTTGCTTGGAGGTCGAGATCTACTTCCTGCCTTTCACCTGGTATTACATTTGGAATCAAGAAATAAGGAACAGTGTCCATTTTTTGCAGATCCCATATCTCCTGCTTACAATGGGGACATGTCACTGGTGTATTGATTACCTTCTCAAAGTCTCGGTAGAGGGGAGCATCTCTGCTGTTATTTCGCACTTTGGCATCACTGCTGATCACTGCTAGTATTTCGAGCCTTCTGGCGTACTCTTCAACCGCCTTCAGCTTCTCTTCGTACTGCTTTTTCAGTTTCTCTAGCTCCACAGACTTTGCTTGCACCTTGCTAGCAAGGTCTCCGATCGTCTTGTTCAGTTCTTGATATGACGGGGCATCTTTTGGGGCGTTTGCCATCATCACGATACAACTTGTCGTAACTCGGGTATATTGCGCCTTTTGTGGGGGTATCGGTATTCACAGTGTTCGTTACAGTACTGAGCTTTGTAGACTTCAAGTGAAATATTTCTTCTGCATATGCATGTAATTTTTTCAAAGACGGTGCTTGATCTACGTGAAGGTGGGTGCCAGTTATAGTGTTAGCGAGTGAGGAGAGAGTGACATTGTGTGTGGCTATATTGAGGTACTATTTTGCGAGGGAAGGTTACTCAGAGATAATAGCAGCTGAAGGTCACAGGAGCACAAAATAACAGTGGGTATCGTGCATCATAGATTAGCTTATCTATCGAGGACTTAGGAAGATTGGCTTGAAAATTTAGTATATCGGGCGTGCTGAGATTGTCTCTGCGTGAACTATACAAGAATCAACTCTTAAACTTTAAACCGACATCAATCAAGTGTCTGCTCATATATGCTTCAGTGGGATAGACCGGATCAATATACATTATGAATATCAGCAAGCTGCAGAAGTTTAAACCTAACGTGTACGAGGCATGTGCAGATCTTTATCGACACGGGATAGCCTTGAAATATGAGAAAGGCAAACAAAATCGAGCCGACGGCGACGGCTCACGAAAAAGAGGTATAGAAGAAGTAGATGGTAGCGATCGGGAATTAGATGATAGCGAAGATTTCGACCTCGGTGATCTGAGTAATTCGGACAGTCATGCTGATATCCTATCCTCCATCACGAATGACTATACACTACCCCTCCCGAAGTTGATGAACAAGTACAAAAGGACACATCTCCATCCAACTGGCTTTTTTTCCCAGGGTGATCCTATATCCTACGATGAGATACTAGCACTTACACACGCCGGGACGTCCAAGATTGCACGTGCTAAACTTGACAAGCTACTGCCCTTGCCAATGCTGACAAGGGAGGAAGTAAAAAAATACACCGGCACCGACCTTCCCTCAGCAGACTTGCTCGAGGTTATTCACTACTATTTTATGGACAGACTGACGAAAGACTCACGCACAAACTGTAGAGGAAGATTGCAGGCCTCAGAAATATCTAAGCTCAAAACTCAAATGAAGCAAACACGGGAAAGGGCCAACTCTGGTGAATTAGATGACGAGGAGGCTGCAAAAAGAATTTCTGAAATGGAGGTGAAGGCCCAAAAATTGGAACAGCAGAAACCATACCTATCGCAGGCCGATAAGCTATTTTTTGAGTCTAAGTTTACCCACTTTTTAAATGAGACAGCACTCCTTGCAATTGGAGTTTATGTCGACCACCTGATTGAGGAGTACGTAGACGAGGATCCGGAATTATATAAGCATTACACAGAGGTTGATTCCGATTATGAGGATTCAGACGCAGAAGTTAATCAGAGTGATGGCGATACTGAAAGCGATAATAACAAGAGCGACGGCGGTGGAGAAAATGCTGATAGCAGTAATGAAAGTACCAGCGACAGTGACAGTAGTAGCACAAGTTAGCTATAAAATAGTAGGACAATAAAAAGACAGTAAGTACTGGAACCTATAGAGTACTGACACCTAGAAGTTTTCATGGTTAGCAAGCTCGTAGACAAAGCCCAATACCAATTTTACATGTTCAGCAACATGATCAAAATTAAGTTTCTCAACAGTATCCAAGACGCTGTGGACATATGGATTGTCGTACTTGAACTCAGCTTCAAATAAAAAAGCGGAGGGGAACCCATTGGCAGAAGCAGAAGAGTGGTCTGAACATGCGTAACCGCATTTTGTCTCGTGATAGGGGATATTCAAGTATTCGTCCACAACAGTCTTGATAAATGCTGTCAATTGTTCCGAAACGTGATCGGTAACCAAACCTACATGCTCTTCCACGTCATGGTCAAGAGTTCTTTGGATAAAACCTGTCATATCCTGTTGTAGCATGGCCTTGATAGATACATTCTTAGCTTTGTACTCGGCAAAGATGTCAGCTGAGCCAAGCAAGCCACCTTCTTCTGCAGCATAGAAGTGGAATTCAACAGCGTTTTTCACTGAAACCTGCGATGCAAGCAAAATTTTAATCGCCTGAAGCACAGTGACAACACCAGAACCGTCGTCATCTGCACCAGGGGCACGTAAAAGAGAAGGAAGTAAAAGGTTCATCGAGTCAAGATGGCAGCCTACAACAATGACGTTGTCGTAATTTACATCTTCTCCGGCCAGTTTGAAGATAATAGAGGGTTGTGGGAATTCATTGTGCCTGAAAAGACTGATACTGGCTTCAGTGTTGTTGAACAGACGAGTGAGTGCCAGGAGCTCAGCAAAAAGCCACATTGAACTTTCGACACCTTTTTCAGAACGGTAATAACGTGAGTAAAAACTACTGAAAAAGGTGAGCTGGGCAATCATCTCTGTTTTGTTGATGAGAGGAAACAAAGAGCTGACCAAATCGGTGTGGAAAGAAGTGGCGTTGGGATAGGTGTAAACGGGAACAACAGGAGCAGTTTCTTTCAGCTTAAGTATCTTGAATCTGAATAGACTTCGTTTCCTTGAGTCGCCAGTTGAATCCAATGATTGACTAAGTAATTGACCGAGTTCATATGCACTAGAAAATCCATTCAGCTTATCATCTTCAGCCATTGAGCCGAAATTCGCTACCATGATATCCTTAGTACCCCCAGCTTCCGAAGCAAGCGACCTATCAAGGTCGACATATTCTCTCCAAAAACGAGTGATGTCCATAAACTTCACTCCCTTGCGTTTCAGTTCCAACTTATCAGCCTCTAGGATCAAAACTGCATTTTCTTCATCAAACCGGACGAGCCTTAGCTCATCCTGAAAGGGATCGTTGGGCACGTTGATGAGGATCTGCTCATAGTATTCTTGTGCAAAGATTATTTCGTTAGGATCGGCCAAAGGAAAGACAGAAGCTCCCAAGGCAAAAGCGCCAAGGCTAACGAATAGGAGAGCAGAAAAGTGCATTGAGATAAGTTAGAAACAATTACCAATGCTTTACCATAAATAGACTCTCTACTTATAGAATCGCTTGCTCCCTTCCCCGGACTTTCCCGTTTTATATCACTTGCTACTCCGAGGTGCGTCGATCGACTCTGACTGGTTATCTATACAGTGCATACGTAAAGTCTGGAGTAAGAGCATCTATGACAATGTGCGTTTCGGCGTATGCCGTGGCGGGAAGCTCCAGGAGATGGAATAACCAAGTGGGAACTTGGATTCCTTAAATACGTGAATTGCAGCTCGTACTAAATTACAATATCGCACAGCAATACAAAATCAACCTAGTACAGCCACGCAAGAACATGTACCTCCTACGCTCCCAACGAGACATGACAGTAAATATTGCAAACAGTAACGAGTTCACACAATATTATTGGACGACATAGTAGAGCAGTAGATTCTCTAACGTCACTAAAGCACCACGTTCACTTGAGCATCAAAGACCTTAAAAAATCACATCATCTTCAGCCTCTGCAGTCAGATCCTGAACCATGCCCTCCTCACTTGTTTCGCTCACCTCTGGCAGTGCCTGCTGAGCTGCTAGCTGCTCTCTCTTTGCCTTGGTTTCGGCCTCCGAGGCAGCAGTGGCCTTCTGCTTCTTTTCCTGAACCTTCTTCAACCTGTAAAATTCCTCTCTGTCCAATTCATCCAGCTCCGAATTGATATACGCTATCGTGTTCTCTGTTCTGGGAATAATCACGTGCTCTATAGCGTTTACACGTCTGTTCGTTACCTTGATGACGTCGTCTAGAATGACAAACGCTGTCTGCAGCGAAGCCAAGTCGACCAGCGTCTCAACGCACTTGGTATACACGTCAGCCGCACGTTGCACTTGCTGACCTCCCCTACCTAATCCGGTCATCTTGAAGTCGTTGATCGATTCGTCGATATCAGCCTCGAACTGAGGCAGGTACACTCCACTAACATTTTCCTGTCTGGCTTTCACTTTGAACCGTGCAGAGTTGACTGACTCCTGCACTTGGTATCCTATGTTGCCACCTGTGGCATACGACACCTCTGCCAGGGAGAACGCTGCTGTTTGCATGACACGACCCATCTTTCTCTTAGCCTACTAGTGTTAGTATGTGGGTATAAGACATCAACTGTTGTGTCATATGGAGATATTACATGAAACTATCGCCACTCTGCTGATTTGATACTAACAGGACCCATTGTCTCATCAGAGTCACAACACGTGAGATGACAACCTTGGAGACATTTGACCTCTTGATATTTCAGGGATCACGATTTCAACATGTCTGGCACTAAGTCACATCAATTGAGTTCCACCGATAAAATAAGCCACCACCACAACAAAACATCAAACACTTACATCATCAATACGTCTGGTTATGTCTCTGAACCTCTTAGTCAAGGCCTCAGATTTCCTCTTCAACAAGGAGTGACCCTGCTGTGCTCCTTTCAGCTTGCCCTTCATCAGGCCAAGTGTCATTCTGGTGGGAAATACCGCCTCTCTGTTGGCTGCACCTGACATGGTAATGTATTAGGGCTTGGAAGAAAGAATGCAGATGTCGGCTTCAACGTTCAGGGTGCTTTATCTAGCCTCACTGAAACGCATCCTCAGATAATTCGTCTGACGCTAAAGGAGCAAAGCGCGAGGAACATAAACACCCGTGCACCACAAAAGATTAGTTTATAGTGCAAGATTTACTTTATCAAGTGAATATGGAATAAGAGGGTCCTTAGCTTGGTAAATATTGCGGCCAGAGAGCTCAAAACAACTCTGAAGAGCTTGAAACTGAAATAGTAGTATGGAGGAAACACGAACGTTGCCGCAGTCACATCTTCATACGGAATGGCAACGGTATATTTCTTCAGAAGATCTGCGTTATGAGCAGAGACTTGTTAAGGAAAGGCACTCTGTTGACTTGTGGCTAGAGTATGCCGAGTATAAGCGTAAAGCATACGAAGGTGTAGAGCAAGCTGAACAGCAATGCTTTGTGTTACTTAGGGCTGTCCGCGAGCTCCCTGCATCTTATAAGCTATGGGTGAAACTGTTAAGAATACGAAGAGAGTACGGTGGCATAGAGGCTGTTGTTGGTCTATATGAAGAATGCTTGTTTACACTAGACAAGTTCCCGATGGTCTGGATTGAGTATTTGGAGTATTTGGTAGAACATGTTGGGACTGTGGGTGTGACTTATGTAAGAAGGTCGTTTAACAGAGCCTTGCAAACGCTTCCATTGAGTCAGCATGGGCTTATATGGCCGTTTTTTTTACAATTTGGTGGGGCTGTTGGCGGGAAGACTGAGTTTCTCATCTATTCACGATACTTTGAATTCAAGGTGATGTTTCCTGAAACTGGCATAGTAGCTCCACGAGTGACTGATGGCATAGAGGGAGGCGATACAGAGGATGAAATAGAAGACAAATCAGGGGAAAGCGTGAATGATCTTTCGTTCATTGTACAAAGACTCAAGGAGACAGCCTCCAGCAGCAAGGACCTTGTCGTGTTTGAAAAGATATGCCAGCAAATTGCAGAGAATTCTGCTTTGACAGCGAAGTTAGGTACCTCTGTGTTCTCCCTCCATAGCGCTTACATGGATCTGCTGATCTCACTTCCTTTAGCTCACAAAAAGGCCATAGACAGTGTTATTCTTCACGATAAGAAGACAGTAGATTTTGCCGAGCAGATGATGGCAGAGTACCCAGATCAGTTTGGCACGTTCATTGTCAACCTAGCCAAGTATTGGATTGGAAGAAGGCTGTTCAACGAGGCTCGTGCTGTATTCGAGCGCGGTATTCAAAATGCTTTAACCGTGAGGGACTTTTCAATGGTGTTTGATTCGTACACCGAGTTTGAAGACTCCGTGATGATGAGGTTAGCGCGTGATGCGGATGCAGTGGACCAGGCTAACGGAGACACTGAATCGTTACTACTAGAGGTGGATCTAGCTATGGAACGATTTGAAAATTTGATACAGCGAAGGGAGCTTCTGATAAACGACGTCTATTTGCGGCAGAATAGCAATAACGTGAGCAGATGGCTGGAACGGGCTCAGCTGGTTGGCAACTCCGGCAAAATTAACGATATGCTAGCTGTCTACGAGGAAGCTGTGCAAAAAGTTGACCCAAAAAAAGTAGAAAAGGGACAGCTACCACAGCTTTGGATAGGTTACGTGAAGGTCTATGCTGAGAATGGACAGATAGACACGGCCAGGAAGCTGTTTAGCGCTGCTGTGAAAGTGCCTTTTGTAGAGCCAAACGATCTGGTAGAGGTGTGGATAGCATGGGCGGAGACTGAATTGGAATTTGACGGTATAGACAGCGCCATCAAAGTGCTTGAAAATGCCACAAAAATACCCGACAAAGGACCAATAAAGACTTTCAATGGAGGACGAGCGACTAATGTTTCGTATAAGGATGACAGATTGAGTGCTCAAATGCGTATTCACAAGTCTATCAAGTTGTGGAATTTCTACGCGGATTTGGTTGAAACTAGTGGTGACATTGACAAAACTTGTGCTGTATATGATAGCATTTTGGATCTAAAAATAGCATCTGTTATGACCATTTTGCAGTATGCCAGTTTTTTGGAGGGGGTACAATTATTTGAGCGTGCTTTCCAAGTATATGAACGAGGAATTGCAGTTTTTTCATTTCCGACCGTTTTTGAAATATGGAACATTTATCTGATGAGGGTTGTTTCATTACAGGAAAAGTGCCAAATTTCGACAGAGCGTATCAGGGACATGTTTGAACAGGCACTAGAGAAGTGTCCCGATGTACTTTCTCGACCAATCTACACTATGTTTGCTCAGTTCGAAGAGACTAAGGGATCCCAGCTTAGGTCATTTAGACTTTACAAGGATGCTATCTTGCATGCATCTTCGAGCGAAGACAAACTGGAGGTCTACAAGATGCTACTGGTGAAGACCGTGCAATTTAAAAGACTGGAAGATACCCGAGAGATTTACGCGGATGCCATTTCCACTCTTTCTCCTTACACCAAAGGGTTCACACACGATATTGTAATTGCGTTTGCGCAGGTAGAAGAAGAACTTCGGGAGTACGTACGAGCAAGAGGAGTGTTTGAGTATGGTGTAAATATTTTGGTGAAGGCTCTGGAGAATCCTGTTGCCAGAGCACAGCACGGCCGCTTGCTGTATAGTTGCCTGAAGGATCTTTGGGAAGCTTGGCGTTTGTTTGAACTGAAAAACGGAGATGAGGAGACATTCAAAGACATGCTGGTATTTAAAAGAAGGGCTATGGCGAACATTGATGAAACTGCGTTGGAGAATAAACTTAATGATGCAGACTCTGCCTTAAACTCGATAGCTCCCATTGGGTTCGTTGCCTCTTCTTCCGTGCCTAAAGTGACTCAAACTTCAGTGGCAGATAACCATAAGGGAGTCAGTAACGAGGACGCTGTTGAGCTGGATCTTGATGACATGAGTGATTAATGGAACAGTTGCGGCTTACATTATACTGGTCCTCGAGAGATTTGACAATAATACACGGATTTTATGACAATATGTAACATAGTAATGTAAACAATACTAGACACAGACACAGACGCAGTAGTAACCATAATTATGACGGTATGGCCACCAACCAGATGATTTAGTGTCACTTGCATTGTTTTGATTGTACATAGAACGTCTATGGGCGGTGATGTATACAGTGTTGATACTATTGCCTTTATCTAATTGGTCTATCTTTTTTGTGGAGCAGAATCAACCCAGTCCTGAGTGCTCATCTGTGACAACCTACTCAGCGCCCTGGCAAAAGCAAATCTTTCTTCGTCAAGATTACCAAACATGGATGCCTTTTTAGCAATCTTCTTATCGAAGCCATGACTCTTCACGAGATCGTCGTCCTCAATAGCCTCGTCTATTTGTTCATCGCTTTGTTTACCATGAGAGACGAGACTAAAGTTGCCCTCTGCAACGTCTTCGGGCTCTACAAATATGTCATTAAATGGAGCTACAGCAGTCACCGATAATCGGCCATGGTTGTCATAGACAGCATCTAGGAAAGTGATGAACCGTCTAACTTTGTCACGCACATTTACACTCAGATAGGGGATGTCTGTAATAATGATTGACTCAAAAGAAGACGCAAGAACTAAGTAGTCACCAGCGGCAAGCGGAGTTCCACATAGCTCTTCAAATGTGAACTGCGCTACGTAAGGAGGTGTGCACTTGGGCACTATGAAGTCACGCCCCCAGATTCTTAGCGGCACACCATATTCCACTTCGTGACCCTGCGAAAAGAATTCGTACCAATTCTCTATGTGCTTTCTCTGCTGCTGTTTGGAGACAGCAGACTCAAAGCTGATCCCCGGTTTAGGGTAATAGTACACGCTGGAAAGAGGGCGAGGAATCTTACGGTAGTCAGTGGGAGAGTTGAGGTATATGATCTTCGTCCTCTTCTTGATCAGTTTGATGCATGGTATAAATGAATCTCGCTGGATTCCGTTGATGTATAAATCATCGGGCGCTCTATTCGACGTGGCAAACAAGATCAGGCCGTGGTCTGCACTTAAAACAAGGTCAAACAATCTTCGAAGAAGCATAGCGTCGGCGACATCTGTGACCTGAAACTCGTCAAAACACAAGACAGTTGACTTCTCGGCTAACTCCCAGGCCAAAATAGGGATGACGTCAATGTCTTGCTTGCCACCGTGCTCTACTTTCAGCTCGTGCGACCTTTTATGTAGCGTTTGCATAAATTGGTGGAAATGTAAGCGTCTCTTGGTCAGGTGGCTGGGGATGGTACTGTAGAAAAGGTCCATCAACATTGTCTTACCACAGCCAACGTCACCGTAGAGGTAGACACCTGGCGGAGCGCCGTTCTCTTCTTCCAAAGGGTTTGCCAGCTTTTCCTTTGAGCTGCCAAAAAAACTGCTAATGGAATTGAAAAGGCCTGTTTTGGGCCTCAGGTTACTGATATTTGGTCTACTTACCTTAGGAGGTTTATAGTTCTGTAGTCGGGTGTGTAGACCTTCCAGGTCGGCTATAATGCCTCGCTGAAAACGGTCGTCTCGTAATTTCCCCTTTTCCACAAGCTCATTGTACCGCTGTAGGGGTGAGGTAGAGCTTAGAACAGGCCTGGATACATGCAGTGGGCGTAGGAGGGTGGTCAATGGTCCTAGCTGGTTTGGCAAAAGCCGATTGACCTCGCTTCTGATGAGGCCATTGTGAAAGGAAATCCGGGGGTTCATTCGCAAATGTGCAGATCGTGGCAAACGGGTCATCATTGCCACGGTCAATTGTGAAAAAACAGAATTGCAAGGACCTATTTAGTTGCCTGCTATGTATTGGTCTGGTTAGGTCTAGATGTCCATAATGTGGCCCATAATCCCCAGCTGCGGAATCCATTTCGGAAAATCTCGTTTTTCGGAATCGGTAAAACCTCTGTTGACAGCCGGTGGTCGGTGTCTAGTTATGAGGACTAGATGAGCCCGTAACCAGGAGCCATAGAGCAGAGCAAAAACTTAGCCAGTGAGGTAGTACGGTGGTGCATATCAGTAGCAATTAGCAGTTAATGACCAGCAGTTAGTAGCCATCTTGCAGGGAAGGGAACCATCACAAGATAAGATCGGCTCACAGACCCATAGTTACTACAATGGGAGCTATTTATGGCTAATAATCAAGCAATAAAGAGGCAAATGGATTTGTAAGACTATAATGTGCATTATTCTATGGCAGAGTCGTACTTGGCACGTCAATCCCCACCATATGCGATGGCCCAATGGACTGCTCCCGGTCACAATCTACAACAAAATGCCTCCATCACGACATTTTCTTATCGCGCTCGTATTTTTCACTCTCGTGCTCTCGCTGTTACCCGTTGCATGCAGGCCTAAAAAAATTTATTTTCACCCTACATACACTAGCATTAGACCTATGTCTTCTGCTGGTAAACCCACCTATTTAACACAGCGCCGTCAATATGGACATCCATCGATGCAGATTCGTTGACTACTCGCCGCATACTATTACCACAGCGAGCTTTTCACATAGTTCCACCGGCACCAACGGGGTTACACCAAGCTCTCTGAGGCTGGCCATTGGCAGAGCAGATGGTTCTATAGAGGTTTGGAACCCTAACCTCACCTCTCAGCAGCACGTGACGGGGTCGAAGAAGTGGTTTCACGAGTCAACGATTCCAGGAGGCAAAGGTCGGTCCGTTGAAGGACTTGTGTGGAGCAGTGGCGATAAAGACAGTAACGACGCTCCTAGACTCTTTTCCATTGGTGGATCAGAGTCTATTACTGAATGGGACACCAATAAGGGCATCCCATTGGTGAATTTTGACTGCAATGCCGGTACGATTTGGTCAGTCGCCATAAGCCCGAGCCAGCGGCATATTGCCGTCGGCTGCGACGATGGGTCTGTTGTTCTATTGGATATCAGCGGAGGCAGAGGATCCATAGAGTATGAGACCGTGCTTCAACGGCAGCAGGCCAGAGTTTTGTCCCTGGCCTTTTACGGTGAAAACATAGTGGTAGGCGGATGTGGTGACGGAAGAATCAGGTGTTGGAATTGTGGAAACGAGTCACACGATCAAAACCAAGGTAAGAATGTCCAAAAAGGTAGACTAGTAGCGACCATGAGAGTGGACAAATCCAAGAGCGAAAGCACTCTTGTTTGGTCCCTCGCTGCCATTCCGGAGCGTAACCAATTAGTATCGGGAGACACAACAGGAAGCATAAAGTTTTGGGATATGAAGCATTTTGTCCTGCAACAGTCTTTCAATGTGCACGAGGCGGACGTGTTGTCCCTATGTGTAAACGAGAAGGGCAACAAGCTATTTTCTGGAGGAGTGGACCGTAAGATCCATCACTTCAACTATGTCGACGACACTAAAAATGCAAAGATCAGTAAAGGAAAGTGGGTTCATACGTCTAATCGGCTGTTACACGGCAATGATATCAGGGCAATGAGTGCGTTTGAGAGTAGAGACCTCGATTTATTGGTGTCTGGGGGAGTTGAGCGTGTGATGGTTGTGAATTCCACCCGAGACTTCCAAAACTCTGCCGTTAAGAGGCTGCCTTTGAACCCTGTCAGTAGTTGCGTGACCATGAATAAGACTCTGAGATTGCTAGTGAGCTGGCAGGATCAGACTGTAAAGATCTGGAGAATTGGCTCTAATAGCTCAGCCAACAAAAATGACGTAAACGGCAAGAAGCTGGTCGCCAAGCTGACACTTTCTGACGCTGGCAACATCACATTTTGCGACGTCAGTAGTAACGGTAGATATCTCGTGGTTGCCCGTTTGGATACAGTAAAGCTTTTCGAACTGATTGAGGCTGAGAATAGTATTCAGGTAATCAAGGTAGAGTCTAGTCTGCTGGAGACTCTCGGTGCTAAACTTGTGAAATTTAGCAACGCTCAACACAAAATTCTGTTTGTCACTCATGAGAACGAGGTGAAGTCTGTGAACTTTGACACCGAGGATGACGAGATGGTAGAAGAAGAAGACATTTCTGAGTTTGATAACGATCAGAAGGTAGTGAGCTACCTAGACGAGGATGAGGATGACATTGTAGAAACAACCTCTTACTTAGACAATATAAACACACTAGAGGTGTGTGGAAACAGCGAGAGATATGCTGTTTTCACAAAGTTTAGTGGCGAAGTTCACGTTACTGACTTGGAAAACAGTAGCACTAGTAAGATCGCAACAATACCTGATCTTCCCGTGACTCTAGGCTCGAAGAGCGAGGACAGTGACAATATTTCCATCTACGTTTCAACTTTCAATCACAAACTCTACGGTTTCGACCTGCTAGCTTCACTGAAGGAGCAGAAAGCTGTACTCACAGAGTGGAGCAAGCGCAATATGAATGACTTACCCAACAGTTTTTGCTCTTTGGCTGGTCCTAGTTACAGTATATTTTTTACGGAGCATAAACTTTGGATCTCGGGCGGCCAATGGCTGTGCTTTTTTGACCTGAGCTGTGACCTGGGTCCAAATACCCAGACTGTTACCCTGAGCACACCCAAGAAGAGATTGAGGAACGGAACGGTGACAAGTAATGGAAGTGCCAATGGCAGTAGTAATGGCAGCGCTAACGGCTCCTCTAATGGGGCCTCTCACGCTAGCAGCGGCTTCTGGATGACCAGCAAATACGAGAGCCTTTTCTATGCCAGTGCAATATCGGACACAGAGTTGGTGGTCGTGGAAAGACCAGTTTCCGATATGGAAGTGTCAACGCCTGCATTCAAGCTGACGAAGATTGGAGTGTGATAGGAACGTCACTTAATGAGAAATTTAAAAATAGAAATTACAATTTGACAGTGCGCTGTGAGGTAGTGTACAGTAAGTAGACATGTAGCATATATTTAAGACGGCATAAAATTATATGGATGGAACGACGACCAGGGTGCAAGAGGTTGCGTAGACTAAAAAAACAAAGGCAACTAACTGCCAAAAACAATAGAAATATACACGCACGTTTAGCCGATAAATCAGAGATGGTGCCAAGAATGGATTCCCCAAGCAGAAAAATTCGGGCCTAGTGAGATTTCATCTGAACAAATCATGTTACATTATTCAATCAAAAGATCTCGTATAAGTTTATGTTAGCGGTTGAATTGTCCTCATCTGCTTTTCTGAGCGTCGGGCTTCGGAGTTTTCGTACTTTTTGAGTATCCACAAGGCTGTCGTGCCAAACCCACCGGTTGCCATGGCTGCTATGTAATGAGTAAAAACGCAAAGGGATACCCCACGTCTCTACAACAAACATGCAACAAACAAATGCGATTTCATATTTCCGAAATGCTAGCGTGAAAACCGATATCTCAGGGTTTTGGAATTGAGCTGCAGCACGCGTCAAAAAATAATAAAAATAACAAACTTTAATGTAATTGGCTTTTTTATCTCGAAAATCAGTGCAAAGTATGAAATTGGGTACCATTCCGCCCGGGAATAGTAGACATTTTATACATTCGATATACTACCTCAGGTCTTGCATTATATACCTCACAATTCAACTGTTAATAGGCAAGCACCTTTATCATCAGCTCACCTTCAAATAAACCTACACGGGCACCCATGGACTTCTCAAATCATGCATCAACTCGGCAATCAAAGCTTCTGTTTTGGGCGACCTGCATACTGCTTTGACTAAAAAAGCGTAGGATATGCAGCTCACTTACCAGACTCGATACCTGCAATAGGCAAACAAAGTACAAGAGCGAATTGGAAGCGAGTTACGAGACCTACTTGCGGCCTTGGCGTCTTTGGCTATCATTTTTCAAAGTAATTGACTTTTCTGATGATGACCTTATAAAAAGACCCCATATTTCTTGCCTAAATCTTTCTTTAGTTCCCCTTTCCCTTCACCTTAACTAGTCACTCGCTTAATCCATAATGCTTTCTAAGACCGTTCTATCTTCCATTGTCGCCGCTTCTGCCGTTATGGCTGCCCCTAAGGCCCTGCCAGAAGCCTTTCCAGGTGCTTTGGCCGGCGCTAATCCTGCTGACCCTGCTTCTTACGAGTGCCACGCCAACTGTGGTTACCTTATTATTGCTGCTAGAGGCTACACCTCTGACAACGGAGACACTGGTCCTTGGGACCAAGACGCCATGTGTGCTTCTGGATCCGATTTCGACAATTTAGTTGGTCCCTGCTTAGACTGTGGTTGGTGTTTGTGGTCCGACTACGGAAAGTACTTGACTGCTCCACTGTCGGTTTGTGGTGACCCTACTACCCCAACTGGTACTCTCTGTGCTTCTTCGACTGCTGCTGAAGAGACAACTGCTGCTGCTGAGTCGACTGCTGCCGCCGAGACTACTGAGGCTGCCGCCGAGACTACTGAGACTCCTGCCGAGACTTCTGCTGCCGCTGAGACCTCTGCTGCTGCCGAGACTACTGAGGCTCCTGCCGAGACTTCTGCTGCCGCTGAGACTACTGAGGCTCCTGCTGCCACCACTGCAGCTGATGGTGCTGTTTACAAAAACACCACTGAGGCTTCCACCAAGACTGAAACTGTGTGCACTCACTGCACAGAGTCTACCTCTGCGCAGGTCTCCACATTCGAGGGTGCTGCTAACAGATACACTGTTGGAGCTGGTTCCATCGTTCTTGGCCTGGCTGCCTTCTTGATGTAAATTAGCTTCAGCTTGTAGATTGTAGCTCTCGATTATAATACTAAGCTTTAGGGTTGGTTAATACTTCAGGTTGTATACAGACATACAGTTCTTTTTCTAAATCGTTGAGATAGACATGATGTGTAATTTTATGATGCGAATTGCTTTTGAATAGTTTCTGTTTGGTCCTTCTGTAACTTTAGCTTAATGTATCTCAAAGATTACGCAGAGCTATCAAAATAGAATTTGATGCTATTGTAATTTAGTTGAATTTATTTTTCATTAATTCAGATATGCTTTCACATGCATTGTGCACCAAATGACACACCTTAATATCTCTGATTATTGGGATCCTACTTAAGAAGACTTGAGAAGTTGAAAGGTCCTCGGGAAGAGAATAATTAGTGCAAGAGCTCAAACCGCCTGCTACGGTGGAATTCTCAAAATATATGCAATTATTTTTTGGGGGAAAGAAGTTTTAATTTGCTCGCTGGTGAGAAACCCAGCTGCCATCTTAACAGATATGAATTACGTAATATTTTCACCATAGTCTTTAAGCACAGCTCATATGGTACACCTTTGTGATCTACGGTTCATCCAAGCCCCTAGTTCGTACTCAATCCTACCTAACGTCACACCTTGATAGGGTCCATTTTCGGGCTCACCCTCGCACCCTGCAGAAATATCCGTGCCGCAGACCCAGCGCCAATTAAACACTTGCACATAGGCCTCTCATCTATCTTCAGATTGTCCAATCCACCCTGTCTGTCCTCATGCCATGGGTCATAATTTTTGTGCCCACCAAACTCCTTCCTGTACCGCTCAAAAATCTCCCTATTGATTTTGTAGATATCGAAACGCATGTAGTACAGCCTATCTTTGGGGTCGTACATATACTTTCTGAAATACGATAAGTGTCTTTCAATCTCGTTCTTACAGCACCTAGCAGTACTTGGAGGAGCCACTGTACCAAACGCAATTAGATAATCAGCTAGCCCTTCCACTAGTAGCTGAATAAAGTAACTAGGGCCAGTCCAAAACCGTTTTCCCCAGTCTCCATAGTCCCTATCGAAAAGAGTTTTACCTCGATCAGTGGCAGCCTCAGCTAATTTCTTAGCTCTGTCCACCCAAACAGGATCCTGATCAAATTCATACAGCTTACAACAGCCACTCAAGGTGTTACCACAATTGTATGACCATTTTGTGCCGTTCACCTTATCAGAATCCCAGTCACATCCATCTCTTGGCAGGTTATCTCCAGGATCCACCATTCTATTCAACACCCACTCAATGCAGATACGGGCATACTGGTAAAGCGATTGGACCTCTTGTTGTCTGTTGGGGAAATTCTTCGGCAAAACTCTGATCAGCCGCATTGCTGCCACTGCGCACTCAGATGTGGTACATGTATTTACGTAGTTCTTTGTCACATGCCATTTCATGCCACCTCCAGCCTTGTTTCCAGGCTTACCGTTCCATCCTCCCATCAGGAAATGTACCAGCTCGACACCTTCTTTCAAATACTCAGAGTTTCCCGTGACGGCGTAAGCCTCAATGATTGCAGAGGCTACCTGGGCGTCGTCGTCGTAGTAAATGTCTCTGTTTCCATTGTAGTCCTCGAACGCGCAAAAGCCACCATACTGTTTTGACTTGTACCTCATCATTGCACGAAAAGCAGGCTCTATCAATGGGCCTGCTAACTGTGGGTACACTCTGGCAGCATCCACTACTGCGTGGAAGGCGGCAGAGACACTCCAACTATTGAACTTGTTTTCATTGCCTATGCATCCATTCGCTTGCTCGACTGAAGTAAAGGTGCCCTTACTGGGGTTGTAAAACTGCTGCCACATGGCACGCACGATGTTGTAACCTTCAAGGTTATTATCAAATGACATGTTTTTGGTAGTAGTGCAAGAATGAGGAAGTTAGAAGGTACAAGGGTGGAAAAGAATGGACGATAAATACCCTTATCTCCCATAGAGATAGCAACTTAATAATGCATGGGCTTAGTACACCTGTAAAAATGGGACACACAGGCCGTGCATTGAAATGTCGGAGGACATCACGTGACCTCAAACAACTCCCTATATGTTGATAAACGTGGGGAGATGCTATTGAGTTATGGAGAATCTCACAACATTAGTATACATGAATTGTTAGGTACAAGTGACTTTGTGGTGAATCAAGGAGTTTTCTATATGCCTGTGCTGCTAACAATAGTGTGCCTACATGTTGCTTGATTGGGCCAGGTATATCGCTACGTTAATGGGATTTAGCTGAACAAACATCCTCTTTCTGATTGTCGCTATCGGACTGTTGTCACTACTCTCCATAAGCTAAATTGTTTTTTTAACCGAGCGATTTTATTCAGATAATTGTAGATGTCCTCTCAACTCAACATTGTTGCTTGAAAAAACGGCATTGAAAAACCGAGACTTTCATTCCCCGGATTTTTAACGTTCTGAGCTAATCTGGAAGCAGGTTAAAAATCGTCTGGGTAAATTATAGTCAATTTTGTGATACCATAACTTGTTCAGCAGCTTGGAGTGTCACGGTTACCTGACAACAAATATCTGGACACCGAACGACAAAGGCCCAAACAGTTGACTAACGTTAATATCTGTCAATTAGCACTGCCAAGTGAATGTTCAATCCCGGTCTCACTGATTCCCAAATAGACCTTTTGACACATTCAACAGCCATGAAAATTG
The DNA here is from genome assembly GCA_003706235.2 of Wenyingozyma naganishii. Classification (NCBI taxonomy): domain Eukaryota; kingdom Fungi; phylum Ascomycota; class Pichiomycetes; order Pichiales; family Pichiaceae; genus Wenyingozyma; species Wenyingozyma naganishii. The sequence goes on along the minus strand of PPKS02000016.1, from coordinate 249,342 downwards.
TACTTATAGATAGAAGTGGTTCACTTTGCAAAGAGTGGACGAACCAACTGAAAAGTTTTTTCACTTTATATACACCTCGAGATCTTTCTTGGCATAATAACCCATTACAGATACTTATTCACGAAGGTACGCTAGATACTATCTGCAGCGACCAATCACTGATCCCGAAAAGAACTACAGTAGTCTCGCCTGGTAACTCTCTTGGATATTTGGGAGGAGGTTTTGACAAGGCAATCGCTGAGTACTTTACAACTACTGGCGACTGGAAAGATGCCGAAAACTACTTCCAATCGCAGCTGCTGCCAGCCAATCACGGGTACGTGAAGCTAACAAAGGGCTCGCTGGTAGAGTTCAACCGACAACCTTGGTTCAGTACGTCACGTGCATGGCAGTCATTGAGAGCAGACTCTGTGATTCATCTTCCAACCATGCGCGTTCCAAAGCCGCTGCTGGTGTGCCCGCACCCTCAGGCGAACGATGAGGCCCAATCTTACTACAAAAGGGTGGATCTGGTACATTGGTCAAGAACAATTTTTGACTCGATGTGGGAGATCTTGTCAACATTAGATGAGAATCATAGAGAACATGAAATTACGGAGGCACAGAGCGGTTCGGACAAGGAACCTTTCATTGACACGATAATAGTACCTGGATTGGGTACCGGATACGGTGGACTTCCTTACCATCTGGTTGGAAAGTCTATGATGGCAGCCATAACGATTTATGCCAACAATCGCTTAAAGGTCGTAGAAAAATCTGTGCTTTGTCTACGGTATATGGAAGAGGAGTACGAGAGTCTTATTCGTCCGGAAGAGTTTGAACACATTGATTTGACTTTTACAAAGACGTTCGATGCGGTAAATGATTCCCTAGAAGAACTGTTCAGTTGATGTTGTGCACTTTATTTTGCCATTGTTATCCAACGTATATACTAATATCCTGTTTAGGGGATACACCAGATGGAAGCCGGAACTACTCAAACGGCCCGCTTAGAGTAGAGCTTGATACCCATGAAGAGAGCCACAGAGCTCATACCCATGACTGTCATTATACCTTTTATAGAGGCATCCTGGTACTGCAGTAAAGCACCTTTGAGGAACTTTGAAGGTAGTCCCTTTCGAAGAACACCTGTGTCTTCTAAGAGTTATTTTATCAGCTTTGCAGCTTCCTTCTTATCAGGTACCTCTCTCTCGAAGTAAGCCGTAATTTTAGACTGTAAGTCCAAGTTGAACGCACTCAAAGTAAGACCAACTCCAGAAACTGATCCTAAAGACCTGAATACATAGTTCATGCCGCTAGCACTCGCTTGATCCTTAGAAGAAACGGAGCCTACGACCAAGACCAACAAACTAACAAGGAAAATACCATATCCAAATCCAACGCCAAAAAATCCTAGTCCTAAGTTCGGTATCCATAACCAAGAAGATATCTTGACTAGTTTGATATCGCTGAAGTGAGCGGTCGGAATGGTCAAGTCTACTACAAAAAAGTTCAGCAAAGTACCTGCGAAACATGTCACGATGCCGAGTGCAGATACTTTCAATGCCCTTCCGTTTATAGCCGTCTTGTGATCATCGTCTGTATGGTCGATGCTCTTTTCTATGTTCAAGAGCCAGCCCGCAAAGAGAGACCCAAGAGACAGACTGACTACGCCTACGGCGTTAAACAGACCCGATTGCACAGGGGTAAAATCATGCACCTCTTGGAGATAAAGCGGCAACAGGAAATTATGACCATATACAGTCATTGATCCAAACATTGCAATAAAAGCTGTAAGCCTCAAGGTACCTTGAAAAACCGCCATGGGAACTAGGTTTTCGCTCACAACGTACTTCTCCAGATAGACAAATAGAGAAAAGAACACTCCTGTCAAAGCGAAGTACATCATTGCTTTCTCTAGGCTTTTCGCAGAGAATATGGAAAGGAAAAAAGCTATACTCAAAGCTAATGTGGTAGAGCCAGGAATATCAACTCTTTTGAAGTTTTCAATCGTCAGCTTCCTATGGCTAGCACGTACCTCAAAACCGTTTTTGTCTGCATCTATATAGTCATGAACATTCGTTCCTACAAGGATGAATGCAACGAGAATAAGAGGAACTTGGGCTGCAAACATCCACCTCCATCCAATAGTGGCTATACAAAATCCACCAATAGGTCCTCCCAACATCTGGCCTGCGCCGTACATGAGATTAGCATAGCCTTGATATAGGCCCCTGGTTTTCAAGGGCACTACATCAGAAACAACTATGCTAGACAGCGCACTCATTCCGCCTCCTCCGATACCAGCAACAGCTCTACTGAGGGCAAATTTTTCAACAGTAGTCGATAATGCACAGAATAAGCATCCTAAACCAAACCAAAACTGTGCAAACTGCACAACTGTACGCCTGCCAAACACATCTGAGGCCTTTCCATAAATAGGCTGAAAAGCCGCATTAGTTAGCAAATATGAAGTCGCAATAATGGAGGTCTTATCCGCCCCGTTCATTGAGGACGCAATTGCAGCCATAGTTGTGGAGACAATTGTCGAGTCTAGAGCAGACACGAACGAACCTGTCCAAAGAGCTATTACGACTTTCCACAGCTGTGCGCCGCTGAGTTTCGTATTAGACATAACCAACGGGTCGGATTCAGTGTGCCCGGCCATCTTATTTAACAAATTCACTCTTATCTTTGGAGATTAGCCTTATGATTTTTTGCCGATAAGTCTCGAAAACCACGCAAATCCCTACATGTAGTGCCAGCTACGATACGAACTCCGAGAAATATCTGCATGCGCCTGTGTTCTTGAATATCTACGCATATTTATTTTTTCATTTCCGTATGTGGCCTTATATAACGCTTCTGTTTGTTGGCGACTCTGCAGCTGTGGGTAACAGTGCCTGGGCAACTCTATTAGCCTCTTGCATATTTTTGGCCACGGGATCTTCTCCATGATTTTCAAACGTAGTGTAGCTCTTTGCCTGAAACGGTGTATAAAAGGTAGATCTATCGTACGGTGTAAGATGGACCCCTTTTTGCAATCTCGGAGCTAAATCTGGGTTGGAGGTGAAGTGTCTGCCAGCGCCGATTAAAGTCAGGTCGCCACTGTTAACAAAGCTGATAAGCTTGTCTAATTCCTTAATTTAATTTCCGGCCCAAAGATACCATCCTTCCAAATTTGTTGAGTCCTTCTGGCGGCCTCATTGCTTCCTTATCTCTGTCTCCATTTAGGACTGGCACTACAAAAGAAACATACGCAATTTCGTTGTCCTCGTTTGCCCTTCTTTGCAGCTCACTCAAGATGTAGCCATATCGGGCGATGGGGTCGCACCCTCTCCAAGAACATTGAAGTTGGGAGATATTGTCACAGCCACTTTGGATGCACCGACTTCCTTGATAGCTCCATCCACTATGTCTAACAGGAAGCGATCTCTATTTTCAAGACTGCCGCCAAACTCGTCAGTGCAATGATTGGTAGCGTCTCTAGTGAACTGATCTATTAATAGTAAATGAGCGGCGTGTAATTCTACAATGTCGAATCCTAAAACTTCGATGGCTAATCTAATGGCTTTGATAAACTCCTTAATAGACTCTTCTGTTTCTTCAGTAGTAAAAGCATGTAGCTTACAACCGCCGGTCTTGGCGGCTGCCTCATATTCGGGGAGATATACACTTCAGATGAACTAACGTTATCATAGCCTGCCAGCTTAGTGGCTTCTGGATTTGCTGCTCTTCCTGTAGCCCATAGTTGGATAGCAGCACCAGCCCCATGTTTCTTTATTGATTCAGCCAAAGGTTTCCATCTAATGGCCGTGTCAAGATCGTATAAAGTAGGACTACCGGCAAATATACCTGGTCTTTTTGAAACTCTTGTGGCTCCTACAATGATCAACCCAGCTCCATTAGCAGCTCTTTTCTCGTAGAATTCTTGCATTAAATCAGTAGGATACTCTTCCTCTGTTGCTCTACACCGGGTCGTAGGAGCATAAAAAAGTCTATTTGAAAGAGGAATATTGCCAACCTTATGGGTTTAAACAATTCAGTTTCCGCAATCTCTGTTTTTGTCATTGTAGCCTAAACATACTCATCACTATTGGAGCAGTGACCTGTGTAAAACATGCTTAGGTATTAGATATTAGATGCCCAGTCGCAATTAGTTATATACCTAGTAAGTAGTTTGAAGTGGATCCTATTCTGGAAAAAATCACCGAAACGACCTGAAATGGCCTGTTATATTCTTTGAGTATTCTTTGCGGTCCTCGACAACATCATCGCCACTCCACCAATGCCCAAAACCATTGCAACGATCTAAGACAACCCTATCGTAGCACCCTACCTATCTGCTACACTATAACTCTATACCTCTGATCTCCGTAGTTTACTCGGATATGACTTTTCGGTTATTTGATGACGGAGATAACAAACAGAGCCTCATTTGGGATGTAAACTCCGAGATTATCAATATACATTTGGCATCAGATGCCGAACTATAATCAGCGATGATTTGTCATCAGGACACCATGTCATCTGTAAATAAACGTACCTATTTCTATATGTTGTAAGTTACATCAGCTTACTCCTCTGGCTCAAGAGCAACAGGTTTTCTCTTAGCCTCCTCCGAGTCCTCAGCCAAAGGCGCAATGCCATAGTTCTGGTAAGTGTTGTAGCCATTGTTAGACATAGGAACGTAGAACTTGGATCTGTCATAAGGTGTCAATTCAAGACCCTTCTTCAACCTAATAGTCAAGTCTGGGTTAGATGTGAAATGTCTACCAGCACCAATGATGGTCTTGTCATCCGACTCCACCAGTCTAGCCATCTTATCCTGCTCTTTGGTCAGGTTACCAGCTCTCAAGATGATACCCTTCCAGATTTGCCTGAGCCATGTCGTATCATACGACGCAATCTTGGGGTCGTTCATACCAGCTCCATCAACAACGGGTTCGACAAAAGAGACGTATGCAATTCTATTGCCGCTCTTGGCCCTCTTTTCAAACTCGTTGAGTATATAACCAAACTGAGCGATAGGGTGGGTTGGAGCATACAATCCTCCAGAGCCCTGGAAGGTTGCGTAAGGAGAAATTCTGATGCCGATTCTGGAAGCACCAACAGCCTTGATAGCACCATCGATAATCTCAAGCATGAATCTCGCCCTGTTCTCAATAGATCCACCGTACTCATCAGTTCTCTGATTGACAGTGTCTCTGGTGAACTGGTCAATGAGGTAACCGTGGGCGCCATGTATTTCTACAAGGTCAAAACCAGAGACTTCAATAGCGAGTCTGATGGATTCAACGTATTCCTTAACTATCTCTTTGATCTCTGGGACAGACAACGCGTTGAGATTGACACCAGCTTTCTTGGCAGCTTTCTCAGCCTCTTCGTTCTCCCAGATAGCCGAAGAGGAAACCAGGTCATAGCCCAGTTCCTTGGTTCTCACAGGGTCGGCAACTCTACCGATACCCCATAACTGGACGGCGGCAACGGCACCACCCTTCTTGATTCCTTTGACTAGAGGTCTCCATCTCTTAGCAGAGTCCTCGTCGTAGAGGACTGGTGTGTAGGCGTAATAACCAGTGCGCTTAGAAGCGTTGGTCGTCTCAATGATGACTAAGCCGGTCTCGTTCTCGGCTCTCTTACCATAATACTCCTTCATCAGATCGGTTGGATAGCCTTCCTTGCTTGCTCTAAACCTGGTGGTCGGAGCATAAGCAAATCTGTTTCTGAGCTCAACGGCTCCCACCTGGATGGGTGTGAAAAGTGGTGTTTTCGAAAGATCAACCATGTTAACTATGTGGATTTCTCTGATGCAATGTGATTCTTCAACTAAAACAGTTGCCCTAAAAATAAACACAAACAAAGGTGGGATTTGCGAGCATTATATACTACGAACATGAAGGTGGATAAAATTCGGTTACTTTCCACAATCGAAAAAGAAAGGACAAATACATACTAAAAAGCATTATGGCGTCAGTTATAGCTAGAAAATGGAAGATTTCGGATGGACTAGCGAAATAATGCAAGGGCTGGCATTGTTGTCGCTGCGACGGTTTGGCTTTTCTGCCTTGGACAACAAGTATTAATAATCAATGTATATGACGTATATTTTGAAAAATGAAATAAGTAACAGTGAGTGGGAAGCCATCTCTGGCGTATGTGGTGAAATTTTTTTGGCAAGAATACAGGTGGGGTAATACACTGTTATGTGACTTGAAGTAGAGTTGATGGTTCAAATTTCCCTCTCTCCCTCGCCCTATCGCTTCTATTACGGCATCTCTTGATTTTCAAAAGGAAAATCTCGGTCTGTGCTCGGTAGAAACGTTAAAGCTTATTATTAAGCTATCGCGCATTACACTCCCCAAAAAAAAAGAACAAAAAGATCTCGTGTTTTACAAATCTAGTGACAGCCGGCGCAGTTCATTCATCGTTGATGCATTATGTGTTTCAGCCGAATGTGCTGGAGAGACATAGATTAATAATACACTGCTTATCAGTTCATGAGGCCAGAATAAGGGGTTTTCTATTTTTCTCTCATTTATGAGCCTGCACTCGGTACTCCTTGCACCTCCTACAACTATTATGAATCTCAATGAGGTAAAGAGATCACCCTCGTAAAGATCAAGCGCCAGACGTGCCTCCAGTTTTGTCAGTCGGTGTACGAAAACAGCAACAGCGTCAAGGGTTGCTTAAACTTGTGCAGCCAGAGTAGTCAGCGTATGTAAATAAGTCAATGGTAGTATTCTTGACGTCGACGCATCAGGAAAGAGCTTAATCAAAGATCTCCATCATAACTCTTTTTGTAGTGGAGGTGGGTCCACCAAGAATTATTCAGCCGTGTTGATCACTAAACATTACACAGTTTATTCAGGTCATCTCGATATACGTGCCTTGACAAAGTACAACACGAAGCGGGTGTGTCAAAAGTAGTAACAGATTTGCCTGCTGTTTTGCATTGGTCGAGTCTGCACAGCGTAATTTCCTGGAAAGAGTTCCCGGCGAATCAATACAAATTGGTAATCAGAGTATCGCCATTATGTTGTTAATGTTTTCCATCAAGGGCTCAAAAAGCCTAAAATAATATGTCATAAACATTCGTTCAATACATCTGTAACAGACTGTTCTATGTACTACATTTCAAACCGGTTCAGAAGATAATCCCTCTTGTTCATCTTCTTCAATCAACTGTTCCTTTGTTTTAATCTTGAAACTGTAATAAAGGGCCAAAAAGGCGGCAAAACCGCCTGCCCTAAAAGACCACCCCAAACTAGGATCAAAGCCACCTTCTTTTCTATGAGAAGCAATTAACTTGAACAAAAGTGAACTGCCCAGGGAACTCAGCATTTGAGGCGCGGCGACAAACACGTTGTGAATAGCCAATAAAATCCCAGAGTCACACTCCAGCTTGTCATATTTGGCCACCACCTTTGGGTCTATTTTAAAGTTTTTTACCAGCCTGGAATTCGCTGTACTCGTACTGGTAGCGTCCGGTTCTTCCCTTTCTACTCTGAAATTATTGTCTGCCAATGCCATGGCCTTAATGTCTTTGATCCTGCTAATTTCTTCACTAATAAGCACAAAGGGGGCCCAAACAGCTACACCCCATGGGATTCCCAAAAAGCCAAACATTACTATAGCGCTTGTGGAACTAGAGATAAATAATGTCGATATCGTGGCCAGGATGAAAACTATGTGTGAAATAATCCAAATCTTGCCAACGGTAAAGTATAGCCTCGCTCTGTAGGGTACAAACGTCCATGTATGGACGTGTTCCACGACAAAGGGGAGCACCAAATCGACAGTCAAAGAAACTATAGCGTGGACGAGCAAAGCCATTGTGCCTCTTCTTGTGCTCTCGTCTATGATGTTTTGCCTAGTCTCCTCGGGAATCTTGTCCGGATCTGTAATACCGTGCTCCCATAAATATAGTTCTCCCACATACGTTGTAGTGTAAAAGAGCATGGGAAAGTAGCCGATCCATGCCCAAAACTCTGCAAAACACACAATTTTTACCTGCGGCGGCAATTTAGTAATGGAATGCACTGTTTGGAGATATAGAGATTTCACGAGCTTTACAATATTTGAAGTGTCGTCTACACCTAATTTCTTCAGTTTGGCTAGCTGCTTTTTGCGCTCATTTATTATCCCCAAGTCTTTGCGTGGGTTTTTTTCCTTGATATAGCAGACTGAAAACGTTGTGAGAGACACCATAAGGATGGTCACCAGGATACTCAGCACCTTGAACTGTGTGTCTCCCAAAGCTGGGAATAATTGTACTAGATTCAGCGTCCCTAACCAGAATCCAAAAATGTTAAAAATTCCTAGCATTCTGGCGGCCCAGGCGTTAGCGATCTGCTGCTGAGACGTGGGTACACAATCTACAATGAACGCTCGGCAGGACGCCTGAATCACGGCAATCGAAAAGTCTAGGACATAAATGCCCACGGAGGCGAAAGGGACGGTAATGTGGGCAATTTTCTCCTTTGGGGTTCCTCTTGGAAGAAACCACCCTACGATAGAGACAGAGTGAGAGAGGTACACCAGCGATAGCACTGTAGCGAGACAGCCGCCAATGATAAATGGTTTGCGCCTTCCTATTGACTGATTGCATTGATCGCTATAAATACCGACAATCGGCTGTCCCACAGTGCCGGAAATGGGGCCTGCTATCCATATAAGGGCCAAAATTTGTTTAGACACACCTAGTGACAGAAGAAATGGAGTACCCTCGCTAAACTCGGTAGACCATGCTAGTTGTAGGGAGCCTACAGTGATAGTAAGTACTATGATATAGAAAGTTGAGCGTATTGGGTTAGTAATCTCGGACATTGAATCGAAATGGGTCAATTCCGAGTCTGCTAGGGACAGCTGTGATTGGTCGAGTTGAGCGTGTTCAGATTGATCTGCGTAGCTTTGGTAGGGGGAAAGAGGTCTGGCTGGAGACAGTGTGTCTGATGAATGCGCCATACTATAGCAAAATCAGGGCAGTAGCTGGTATGTACTACCTTAAATCACAAAAATCAGCTATTGCTGTGCTGTATTTGAGTTTCTCGGGAGTGTGTTAATAGGCTTGGTGTAATCTGGTCCTGTTTATGCGTTGCCTTGCTTCTCCACAATAAACCACAAAGAGTGGGTGCAGGGATATATGCAGGAAATGCGCGAGGTCGCTGGAGATTTCGACCCAGATTTTGGCACAGTTTGGCGGGTAGCGAGTACCTGAACTCTCCCGCTTTACAAGAGTTGAAGAGACCAACGGGACGAATACTAGTGCCAGAACAGAGGATTATCACGATTGAGTCAGTTGAAAAAGGATTCTAGAATTTCATTGGCCCTCATACTTTCTTATTGCTCGAGCTAGCCCATACCTTAGTCCACTTATCCGAAACGCGAACAAGGAATATTGACGCGTCTTCAATAAGTGAGCTACAACAAGTACTAAGTTGTTAACATTGCCAAGCTTGGACTCAAACATGACCAATAAAAAACGCAGCCATTCTGCTAGCATGGCTTCAGACAGTGGCAATGACGTCACCGTAAACGTACCACATGCTAGTAACTATAACAGCGTCTTTTGCCTTAATTATGCCGAAACGTCAGGAGTTGTAAATGCACAGAAAAAGTTGCAGCAAACCCGAATTCACACAGAAGTACACGGTAAGTTACAAATGAGAGAATGTAGAGCGATGCCTGCTCCACTAGCGATAAATTTTTTTGCCCTTCCTATATACTAACCTCCGCAGAAAAGACAGTCGCTCTAATGCTGCAGGCTCAGAGAGAGTTACAAAGACGGGAAAAAGAGGCCCTCACCAAAGGAATTCCACTTGAAGAGTTCTATGACAGTTATGCCGACACCACTGAGCTTCAATCTCACACAACAGACCAACACGCTGCCCATCACCAGCGCCCTTTTTGGTAGGGCATTGCTCACACTGCCAACTCCGTTACCTTATACAACCGTACACCATCACCATCGGGGCTTACCTTTTCTCGAGGAAAAATGATAAATAAGCGATAGAGAGGGAAAGGTGATGATGCAACAAGCAGCTAAAGGGTCATTTGCAGGCACCAATCCAACCTCAATTTGCTCTAAAATGACGACATACGAAAAGATAGTTAAGGTAAGTTTGTGATGACTGTGTAGATTGAGCACAGTGTGATGTAATTCCACTAGATCAACGCCGATAATTCCGTTACCCCAGCCTCAAGGTGTTATCAACCCCTGTCCCATTGCAAACCGACACTAACTCAAATACCAGGGAGCCACTAAAATAAAACTGGCACCGCCCAAGCCGAAGTATATTGAGCCGATTTTGCTAGCAACGGCTGATGGACCCCGTTCAGATGCTTTCCGCACAATAATGAAGACCTTGCACTCTCGTTTGCAAGATACAGCATGGACAATAGTTTACAAGGGGCTAATAGTGGTGCATATTATGGTAAGAGAGGGCGAGGATGACGTCACTATCAAGTACCTTTCTGAGCAGCCGGATTTTGTCAACTGTGCTGGCGTCAGTAACACCATTCAGTTTGGATCTAATCTAGGCAACAATGTCGATCTCCGGTCCATTAAAAACTACTCCAGATATCTTAAAGTGAGAGCGCAGGAGTACGCCAATATTGGATATGATGTCATTAAAGCGAACTCCAACAACAAGGGCTCGTATGTTGGGTGGAGCTCGAAAGATCAAGGCAGCAAGTTACGTAGTTTGACAGTGGAGAAAGGACTTTTACGTCACGTAGAGAGTGTCCAGTCAATTATCGATGCGTTAGTGCGGTGTAAGTTTGCTGAATCTGAGATCAACAACGACGTCATTATTTTGTCGTTTAGGATGCTTGTCACCGATCTGTTAATCCTGTATCAGAGTTTGAACGAGGGAGTTATTAACTTACTGGAACATTACTTTGAGCTGAGCAAGTACGATGCCGAGCGGGCCTTGGAAATATACAAAAAGTTCACTACCGAAACTACCGACGTGGTAGCGTTTTTGCGCGTGGCAAAGCATCTCGAGTACGCTACAAAGCTGCATGTGCCAACTATCAAACATGCGCAAACCGGATTGACCTCTTCGTTGGAAGAATACTTGAATGACCCCAATTTTGAGTCCAATAGAGTGCAGTATCTGGCAGAGAAGGAGGCGAAAAGCGCTTCCGCTTCTCCAAGCAAGAAGGACCAGGGCCTGGCTCAAAGTCAAGTTTCAGGCCAGCAAGATTTATTGCAGCAACAGCAGATTGCTTTAGCGCAACAGCATACTGCTCAGGTCCAAGCACAGCAGGCTCAGGCTCAAGCGCAAGCGCAAGCTCAAGTGCAACAAGCTCAAGCTCAGGCTCAAGCGCAAGCTCAAGTGCAACAAGCTCAGGCTCAGGCTAAATTTCAACAGGCTCAGGCTCAAGCCCAAGTCCAACAGATACAGGCTCAGGTTTCACCAAATCGACAAAGCTCTTTTGTCCAGCCAAACGCGACAGGCTTATTGATCCAGCCAACAGGATACAATCCATTTACCCAACAACAGCAACAAGTTCCGTTGGCGCAGGTTGGTACAGGAAATCCTTTCGCTCAATCAGTTCCTGCTCCTTTACCAGCTAACCAACCACAACTTAACAACATGTTAACTGGCGCAGGCTTTGGTGGCTATGACACTCAGCCTCAGTTTCAGCCCCAACTACAGCAGCCTTCTAACAGGTCGAGCTCACTGCAAACTATGAATACGGGAGTTAACCCATTTGCTGCTAACTTGACTGTGGCGCCTATCCCAGAAAATTCCGTGCTGTCTTCGGGACCTGTCTCTGCTATTCCTCATCCTGTTGCAACGGGTGCTACTGGAAATGGAAATTTGAAGAGAGCGTCTACCAACCCTTTTGCCTTTGATAAGACCGGTTCAAATCAAACTGACAGCGCGAATGCTACTAGTAACAATCCTTTTGGAAACACAAGGTTCAGCACCAGCAGTGGTACCAGTGCCTATACCTTTGGCAACGATCATTCTAAAACTGCAGTAAGCCCACTAAAGCCAACGCTTACCGGAACGAACCCGTTTAGGTCAGCGGAGCCCGAACGCCCTTCGCAGCAGCATCATATCCAGCCAATTAAAGACCAGCCTACAGCTGGCGGGTTGGAACGCCTGCCTACGATACCTGTGTTTCCTGAGACCCAGAGAGATGCTGTGAACCAGCAAAGGCTTGCTCAGGCAGAACAGTCATTGCAGCAGCAAAAGTTATTAAACCAACAACAACAGCAACAATTGCAGCAACAGCAACTTGCGTTCCAGCAGCAGTTTAGTGGATTTCAGCCACAACAAACTGGTTTCCAGCAACAGTTTACTGGATTCCAACAGCCACAGCAGCAGCAACCACAACAAGCTGACAGCGCCTTTAATGGGCCAAGCTTAATTTAATAGAACGCGAAATAGAATAGAATTTGAACAAGGTTTGTATTCAATTATAAGCTGAAGCAGCAAACCGATAACTAGATAGACAACTGTATGTACCCACCATTTTTTGGGATTCAATAAACTTGTATTACTATCTATAGAAAAAAATTATGCATAAATTCCGAGTTAGGCACATTAACCCTTGAGTGATAATCGTTAAAATCGTAGAATTCGTAGATATGCTATATATTACAGTTTATTAAGATGACATATGGGGCACGTAGTTTCTAGGCCTTCCGTCGCCGGTTTCCATGTATCTCTTGATTAGCCTATCTTGCGACTCACTAGGAGTGTAGTAGTCTGACTTGTAATTGTGCTTTTTGCTGGCTTCTATCCTTTCCTGGTCCAGCTTGGACTGGATAGCGTTAGCAAAGGTTGGTCTTGCCATCACCGCAGTGAGACCTAATGGTACAGCCACTAGAGAAACACCACCTATAAATTGCAATGGAGTCACAGCCATGTTGTAAGATTTAAAAATGCGTTCGAAAAGTTGGAATTTAAAGGAAAATATTGAACAAATTGATTAAGAATAATAATAGATAGAAAGACGTTATACGGTAACTTGGCGCGTATATATATCATCAATTACACGATATGTAGTGGGATCATTAAATTATTTATTACCTGCAATTTGTCACGCACCACCCCGCCTTGCTTTCCTCCTTGCCCCAAAAAGTATTAGCGCATCAGGAGATTTTGGTTTTTGTCTCGCTTTGAGAAAATCACCTGACACAAGATCACCAGTTTTTTTTGGGGACGAGACATTACTATAGCGAATTTGACAGAAATTTGCTAAGTAAAAAATTCACTTTTAATGAGGAGACCCTCATAATAAAAAAAATCACCTTTTTTTTTACTTAATTAAGTAGAGCATGAGCCAAAGGAATAAGGCCACTAGTTTGTACCGTAGCAAGTGCGTAATGTAGATTAGATATCGTTTTCTTTTATGCAGGTGGTACGATAATGCGGAGTCGTGAGTGCTCTGCGAATGAGCCTGTCATTCCAACACTATCAATGTTGTACGTGTACAACATTATGTTTGTTGTCATTTTGTAGAGTGCAAGCTAGTAAAATACTAGCCTAAGTGCAATAGTTAGTAGGGCTCACTCGATTGCTCGACATGACTAGTCACTGATTACGTACCATTCCTCCAGGTTTCTACTATCCGGAACTGCCATGCTCATAGGCTTGGACAGTGTGGTGTCAGATGTTGTATTTGGCATAGCCATGGTCGCAGTGGGCTCTGTTGTCATTGTTCGTTTGGTTGGCATAGCTGGCATTGTGCTTGGAACTGTCTGGAAGTGAGTGGCCTCCTCAGAGAAGTCGTTGTTCAGCATGAACTTATCTAGCCAATCAGCTCTCCAGTTGAGATAGTTAAGGTCATGGTTTAAGTTCATCAGTTCTTGAAGTTCCTTGTCCCTCTGTGACTTGGACTTCCGCACGTTGTAGTTATTCACCTGAAAGTACTTCAGCAAGATGGAGGCTGTAGTTATTCCACCGAGCAGTGATACTGAGGTGGTGTGGGTCTTTGCAAAAGATGAAAGCGTAGATAGATTCATTTCTTCGGTGTTATTCTTGGAAATTACTTGCGTCATGGGAGAGGTTAGCTGAGAAGTCTATAACTTGCGTTTAAATATAAAGTAGAGAATTATCAAACTTAAAGGAGGTTACAACGCAAATGTGTGAAAACCAGATACTAAAACACACGGGCAGCTTTCAAACAACCGATTGCTCTGAGAAAGGTCCCTTAATTCAGTATGGTTCGTCAAAGGGTGTGACTGTACTGAAATATAAACATAGATCAAAAGTCACATCTTGCCAGTATTACTTGGGTTTACCCCACCACAGTCCTAGACAGAAGTATAAAGACGGATTTCACACCTTGCAACATAGCAAATCCAAGAAAACTATAGCTTGTTCCACAAGCTTCTACTGCTGGGGTAAGTTAAGAAAACCTGCTGAAATAAAACAAGTGACCAATGTTTATCGGTCACATCCAAAGCTTATCCCAAAAGGTGGAGACATGATAAGCAAGGGAACTTCATAAAATTGCAGTTGCGCGTGCACACAGCGATTAAACTTTGCTTATCACATGCAGGTTAAATTAAAAAGATGCAAGAAATCTTCTAATGTCAACTAACGTCATCAACAAAAGATGAGGAGACTGAGTTTTCACTACTGGGAAATATTGGCATGAGTCAGCTTGGTTTGCTGATTTCAGCATGCAATCTTATCAAAAATTGTCAAAACCGCAAGTCTTGCATTGTATGCACCACAGTAAAAACTGCGACAAGTAAGTGTGGCCTTCCGAAGATTTAATTTTTAAAGGTCAAAATTGGAGAAACCATAGAACTTGAATGTTCATTTAAAATTTCACGAGTAGAATCTATCTCCTTTTTATTATACTAGATACAGTACTCTATGTTATATTTACCTCTCCTCGGTTAAACGCATTTCGATACCAGTCAAAAGTTCCTGGTCAATATCCTCCATCGGTAAGTTACAAATACAAGCAAGTAGCTTCTTATTCAACGTCAGCTTGGCATCAATACGCTTCTGCTCTAGCTCAAACTTGTCGAGTCTACGAAGATTTTCTGCACTGTTCTCATCGTCTGATTCACCGTAAACATCATAATCATTAGGAACTTCTGAAGCGGCCTTCTTGCGCTCCAAATCCTCAATCTTTGATGGCGTAAGCCCGCCAACTGAGGTAATCATGGAGTTGATCAACTTGCACCTTTTCATCTGTAGCAGAGCCAGCTCAACAGAAAGCTGTAGCCGGTTGGAGCCAGAGTCTTTTCCAACACTCTCAAATGACACTATTGCGCTCTCCTCTTTGTGGACCATGCCAGCAAGATCCAAAGACTGCGATCTTTCGATAAGTCTTTCTAGCTTACGGTTAGCATGGATGTACTGCTCGAGATGAAGGTTCACTTTACCTTTAACCTTAGCCGACAGTTCACTACTAACGGTTTCCTGTGTTTCGCTAAGACTTGAAATAAGCTTGTCCTTCTCGCTCTTGTTCAGCTGGCTATTATCAAAAATCGAATCCAACAGTGTGTGGCTCTTATCGTGCAAGGACTGAATTTCAGAATCTAGTTTTGTAGAAGTCTTGATGTTGTGAGATATTTCCTCGTTTAACCCATTAAGGTCCTCGTCAAATGAGGTGGTGAGCGTGTTCAAAATGCTATTGAGGTTTTCCTTGAGATTGCGCACAGATTTGGTCACTGATGAAGACGCTACCAGCTTGAGAGGAGGTTCATCATCGGCAGGAGACTCTAATGGACGCTTCGGACTTGCTGAATTTTGCGAAATGCTGGCATCGTTGTGGAAGGATCGAGTTAATTGTGTGGCATGGTCAGCTATCATACCGCTTCCTTCTCTTGTCTTCTCCTCCATGCCTAATCTGTCCCACTTCTCGTTTGATTCCTTACCTCCGTCCGTGTTGATGGAAGTGGCAGTAAGTGGGGGAGTATACATCTTCTCGGTGCTTCGGTCATCTCCTCGGTTCATCTCATTCTTGAAACTGGAGTGGTTAGCCGTTTGATCAGCTCCATTGTCCGCACTGTTTGGAAGGGAAATCTGGATAGGAGCAGGCCTGATCTTGTTCAAAATGTTTGCTGGCACACTTTGAGAACCAGAAAAGTTCACGATATATGGATCAGCGCCCAACTTTACAAGTTTCTCCACCAAATCTTTCATGTTCGCCCGAGCCACAATGTGCAACATGGTATCTCCATTGTTGTCCTGGTGGTCCAGCAGTATTTTCAAAAGATTCTTGTTTCTGGCCATATCCTTCTTGGCCTGCGCTTCCTTTTGCTGATAAAAGGCAAATTTCACAATTTCGTCAACGTAGTAGTTGACACAATTACGTTTATGGGGAAGTTGAGCGATCTCTGCCAGGTAATGCAAAACCACCTTATTGTTGCTATCTGGAACAATAAGACACTGTCTAAGTAACGAGAGTAAACGAGGGAAATTCTTCATGTCGTATGAGTTAGTGTAATGGACAGCTTTAGAGAGAGCGTTTATACCGACAGAGTTTAGCACCAAGGCATTAGCATGCTGCTTAATCAACAGTTCAACAACTTCAATCGATCCTAATGACGCTGCCCAATGCAAAGGGGTATGTCCCTCATTATCAATTGGCCTATCAATGTCAAAGTTTGCTGGGGGAGACAACAAAAACGAAGGAATGGTGTCTGTTTCTGACGAAAAGAATTCAATCAATTTCTCACTGTAGTAGTCTTCTGGTGCATCCGAGTTCAGGTCAGAACGAGGCTCTTGTTCCTCTAGCTCGTCATCGGTTTGCTGGTCTTGGAGTGGTGCCAGCAGCGATAAGTGCTGATGAGTGTTATTTGTGTCATGCGATTCTGGTGGAATGGGGAAAAGTTCAGGTTGCATATAATTTTGAGACATAGTCTGCGTAGCGTATGGTTGTGTATACTGCCGAGGAAGAGCGCTACCAAGGGCACTGACAGGTGTAGAGGAAGCACCATGAGAGCCGTAATTTTGGTAGGGGACACGCTGCATTGAGTGGTGTGGCTGGTTCGGCTGCGTATACTGAGCTAGCTGCGATCCTTGTGTCTGTCCTAACTGTGGTCCATGTGCTGGGTTCTGAACCGCCTTATAGGCTTTATACGCGTCGTTCTCAAAGTCTGACGAATTTGAGGTGTCTGAGTTGCTTCTATTGAGGTGGAACTCGTCTTGTGACCCGTCATTCGTTGAGAGCGAGCCAAAGTTGTGGTGATAAAAGCGCGAAGGCCCGTCTTGCTGATTCAGGTGAGTCATCTGCTGGTGTTGTAGTGGTTGCGAATGATGTTCACCGTACATATTTTGCTGCTGCTCAACAGAGTGGAACGAGGGAGGAGGCTGATATACCCTACTTGTTTGATTAGAATGCGCTGCCTGGCTTGTGAATGCCTGACCGTAGGGTGATTGGCCGAGCTGGCTTGACTGGTTATACTGGTTCGGCTGGTTGGTCTGAGCGAGCTGATTTAGCTGGGTCTGTTGATTCATTTGTTTGAGTTGATGCATTTGAGTCTGTGTGAGGTGTTGGCGTTGGCTTAGTTGATTGAGGTGACCGTGCTGGCCACCCTGAGCGTAATGACTCAACTGAGAGCCTTCATAAGGTTGGCCTACGGGCTGTTCCTTGCGCTTGGAAACTTTCTTCTTTGGAACTGTCTCCCTTTTACTCTGTTTACTGCCCTTAGCAGAAGAAGCCAAAGAAGTATTCAGGGAGCCATTGGGGGTAGCAACGCCGTTGGATGCTTTTGAGTCGCCATTGGAGCCGGCACTAATTAATCCAGATTTCGGCTTGGCTTTACTGGCCTTACGTGGCAGCTCACCATCGGTCTTAGCGTCGTAGTATAGAACATCCAGGTTCGCTTTAGGAATCTTGTGAAAGTCAGCAAGTTTTTTAGCCAGATCAAGAGGAATCCATGTACCTTGAAACCGACCGTAACCTCCCTGGATTTTCTGATGTGTCTGGATATGCACTTCTTTCTCTAACAGTTTAGTTCTCTGGGCTTTACCGTAGCCAGCCATTTTCAAAATCTGCGTAGCGTTGACCCAGTCATCTGAGCACCGACGCATCAAGGGAACTTTATCCACTTCACTTTCGTAGACATCCACCTGCTTAGTTAGTATGATGAAAGAAGAACTGAGGGAACGAGAGCTGAAATGGAAGTGTTCAAGTAAGCCTTGCCCCTCAATGACGCGTATTGTTCTTGATTCAGGCAACCTTTCAAGCTCATGAAAGAATATGACCACTGATCCCCCTCGTCCTAGCCATGCGACACAAAGTCCCATCAACAGGTTATACATACCGCTGTATATGTGGCAATATAGATGTCCACCATGGTTAATGCTAATAATATCAAATAAAATGAACTAAGTCTGCACCCGTCTTTTAACTAAGGGAAACCCACCTGTGGGAAAAACGGGATGAAAATCGAGTTGGATCTGCCCCTTTGAGCCTAAAGTTTGAAGGGTGGATGTGAGTACGGTAATCCAAATTATGGTGTTACAAGATGTGGAAATACCTCTGAATGAACCAATGTCGTCACTGGATCGCCGAACAGACAAACAACACTATCAAATTTTGCTGTCGTTGTGGAAAGAAAAGGAGAACAAGAGAGCTTCCAATATGCAGCTTGCCGATTTCTTTTCCCGCTGTCAGTCCCACAGTCTCAGTATTTCGCACACACTTTTTTTTAAGGCTCACACGTAAATTTGAATGTGGTTAATTACCGAAAAGGGCAATTTTATGTGTTGACCAGAAATGAAAGAGAAGTGAAATCACCCAGGTCCCACAAGTGTAAACGTATAAAGTTAAACAATACAGTGAGACGCGTTCTATCTACATGCAAACAGACAAACAAGGCCAGAATAACTGTGATATTGGCTAACAGTCACGCGAAAACCAACTACGCTTGTCAAATCAGGCAATTCTTCAACAAGACGCGAAAAATGCGACACCAAAAAATATGCTTGCCTGTCAAGTGCGACATTGGCTTTGTGAGGGCGCGACTATCTTGGAATGTTACATTGTGTGGAGATAGGGTCGTACTTTAACGTAATTTTTCTCTTTAAACCTCTAACTGCAGAATAGTCACCACCTTATTTGGTTATGTTGCTTGATGCATAGGTCAACAGACTTTTGGCCAGCGATTAGTGGCAAGAAGAAGTTAGCCGAGTGAAACATTGTTATGTTTTGAGAATTTTTTTGTGTAGTTTTTTATGAGGATGTTTTTGCGAGCCCAGTCAGGCAACATGTCGAAAGCTCTCTTTCTTACTGGCAATATGTGTTTTTTAGACAAAACAGTCGCATTTTATTAATAATAATATCGTTAATTGTGTCTATTGTAACAACCAGAGACACGCCAATTGTCAGCGGTAGAGACAAGGTATCATCCTGTCACCGTCAGCATTTTGCACGCATATGCAGGCTGCTCGCTTATGCACCCCAGAAGTGGCTGGTTTGCATGTTTCCCATATAAGGGACTGCCGGACTTCCGCCATCGGTCCAGAAATTACTTAAGGACCCTGGTTTATATGCTAAATCCCGACTAAAGGAGTAGTTTGCAGACTGCTGTTGCAGCTTATGCAGGCGTTACATATACTAGCAGCCATTTACTTTATCAGGCATGCATCTTCGATGTTTGACGTATGCGTATTGCATGAATGTTTGTTGATCTATGCGCATTTAGAATGCGAAGCATATAATTTACGGTAATTGTTATGCCTGAGTGGGTTCAGGGTCCTATCTCTTTTTAGATGCCAAGGTCACGGCAATGTTTATCTTGCAACGTTTCTGTTGCTTAGACGTAACAATGCGTTAATAACGTTCGGTGAGTTTGAGATTTGTTTACCGTTCCTTACATATGCTTACATTTCAGAATTCTAGTAACACCAAATCTTGCATGTTTACACTGCACTACGGTAAATGTTTGACGTAAGTCCTCAAAATATGATGTAGAAATGAATTTGGACCCTGAAAAGTATTTCCCTTTTGCATATACATGACTTGAATGTCAACAATGAAAAACGGGTATTTAAACTTAAAAAATCCCCCCTGAAAATTCACTGGCCATTCAGGGTCATAAAGTTGTTGAACTATGTCTTGCTTTATCGACGCTAATTTTCCAATGAACGAAGAGTCAAAGAATATAGCCATGGACCTTGATACAATGGATGACTTTGGCTTGTTCAACGGAGAGTCGAGAAGTCAGCCTCTCTTTGTTTCACCAAATGCATTGGACCAGAAACTAGAGAACATGGTAGAGTATATGGACGTCTATTCTTCGCTCAGCCCAAAGGAAGTTTCTCCAGTGACCACTGCTTCAACCACCAAAAATATATCTTTGGATGATTTTTTCAGTGATGCCAACTATGTCTACTCCGAGCCTTCAAGTGCGGTAGATCAGTCTCTGATAAGCTCTACCGATCCATTAGATGAGAACGTCATTGACTGGGATCAGGCTTGTGACTCTTACTTGAGTAGCAACACTAGTATGGAAAAAATTGAAGCCAAAGGGCAACTGTGTGACGGCTTCTCTCTTGCTGAATTACTTCTCGAGGACGTCACAAAGACTGACTCTGAGACTCAGTTAACTCCGCTCCAGCAATATGGGGTTGAAAAAAAAATTGTTACGAAGTCCGAGGCAGTCCACTCATGTGTTCCAAACAGCCCAGTTCCTACCAAGCGCAGAGAAATCCAACACATCCACAGAGACTATTTACAGGAACCCGGTAATCAATGGTTTGAAAAGCTATATGCTCCATTTATTAAGCCAAACGGACTCAGAGTCAATCATTTCCATTCCAACGAAGTGTACTCTTATGAGATAAATCCCCACTCCAGCAAGGAGCCCTGGTGTCAATTTTGGGAAAAGCGAAGTCCTAACTCAAAAATTAATTTTTATGAGCCTTTTGTTTTTAGATATAAGACTAAGGACTCACATTTACACAAGCACCAGAGAGAAGGCTTGTGCCCATATTGTCAGCCAACTGTTGAAGATCTGAATAATAACTGTGCTCGCTTGTTTCATGAAATGAACAACTCCGGCTACCTTCACCACGTGACTAAACACCACGGCGTCTACTCTAATGGCGAGGAGATGCCTCTTCCCAGAGCCCTTGGTGATGCTTTCGAGGTGAAGCACAACAAGTCAGGAGATCAAACGGACCTCATACAAGGGGCAGAATGCCCTGAGTGTGGCCATGTTATAAAATTGAGCCAAAAGACGGACGGCACTTGCAGACTACTTGGCTATTTCAGACATTGCTTGGACCACAATAAGAAAAAAAATGACGGTAAGAAAAGCCGTAGGTCCAGTTTAGACGAATCAATGTGACCCAGGAAGTGGCACCCAACCATTGCAAGCAACACCCCACTTGAATCTTACGTAATTATAAATGAACCCTAGCATGAACCGAGGCATTTAGTATATACATATGAGTCAATTTACTGTTGATTATACACTATCCGGGCCATCAGTTTTGTAAAATGATAATACTTCTGCAGAAATAAGGCTTTACTGCTAAACAAGTTGATCTGGTAAAATCAGTCTCCGGTTATGTGAACAAGTAAAACCGCACAGCAGTTTCTTTCGTAACATGCAATAACATTGGATTTTCTTTCCCTCAAATCATAACACCCGTGCACCTATACCTTAAATTTCTCTTTTCTAATTTCGAGGTCTTAGGTGTGGTTTCTCGCCTACAAGAAAAACAACAAAAAACTTCCAGAATGCCAGCTAGAGCACGGAGAGGTAAAGCACACTCAGTTTGCACACGTACATACTGAAGAAATAGTGGATCAGATTTTGCAACAATTTATCCCTGCTATTAATATTTTGGTGTAAATTGTTTTTCCCTTCAGTTGCACTACGCGTTTTGATTGATTAAGCCAGAACAACGCGACAGTGGTGAATATCTGAAACCAGATCAGTGAGCGATTGTTGACAGGAGTGGTTATATTCTAGATACGAGAGTGTGTATATTGAGCACGCGTTACGCCATTGATATAGCTCACTGACTTGAACTTATCGAATCTACGAGTCGAATTTACTGATTGTGGATCACCACACTTACTATCATAATCATGTCGTTAGGAGTAAGTGAGTCAGCTGTAGCGGCTGCTGCACCTGACACAGTCTCTACGCCAATGATGATCTCTCCGTTTGAGCACAAAGTGGTGCCGCTGGAAGTACCTTTCCCCGACTCAGTTGACATGCTGAATACATATTTAAGGCGTTACAGAGAGCTGCTGGAGATGGAAGATGCAGATCCCGCGGAACGGTTGGGTCTCTTGCGTGTTTTACAGGAAGTGGACAGGCAACATGCGAAATACGATGCAGAAGTGAGTCTACTGAATCAGAAGTGGTTGGCACCGGAACAGGAGAACCTTGATATCGAGCTGTTGAAAAAACAAGTAGTTGCACTACAACTGCTAGCAAAAGATATGGATTTGCCATTAGACCTTCAAAAGTCACTGCGCGAGACGATTGAAAGCGGTATTCAAACGGAGGACCAAGCTGGTGATAATAATGAGAGCGAACATAAGCAGAATCTTGTCCAACAGAGTTTACCTTTAGCCCAGCCATTATCGATCAATTACTTAGAGAAAGCACGCACCCTGGGTCTCAAACCGGATCTTTTGTTTCCCCACACAGAGAAGGACGCTGTAGGACATCCCGTAGGGGAAGAGATTGTTTCCAAAAAGATTGCCAACAGACTTTTAGAATTGGAGACTTTACCTTCTAACATCGGTTCCTACGACGCGCACTTACTTGACAACGAATTCCTCAGCTCTGACAAACCATTGAAAAATGTTGATGAGTTGAAAATTAGCTCGCTGGTAGAGCTGAAATCGTTGAGGTTGCTTGCCAAGCAGAAGCAATTGAGAAGGCATATGGTGCTGACGGCATCGCAACAAAGCCATCAGTCGGTTGCCCATCTCAACAACTATAGCACTGTAATGTCGGCGGAGAGACTTGCTCAGATCCGTACCAAGATCATAGCCCCACAGACAGCCAGATTGGCCGAGCAGTTGCAGGAACAGCAGCGCCAGGAGAAACTCAAGGCAGATCTTCGCAGGCAAAAGGCAAGAACAGACGCGATCATTGCTGTATGCGAAGATGTAGATGCTGAGATGGAGGAGAAGCGGAACCAGAGAGCACTGCTAGGTAAACATATAGCCCAGTACCATCAGCAGGTGGAAAAGGAAGAGGGCAAGAAGCTCGAAAAGACAGCGAAGCAAAGACTGCAAGCTCTTAAAATGGATGATGAGGAGGCTTACCTCAAGCTGTTAGATCAGACCAAGGACACGAGAATTACGCATTTCCTGAAACAGACTAACGCGTTCTTAGATTCTTTGGCTTCTGCCGTCAAAGTGCAGCAGCAGGAGACAAAGATGCTGCATTCCGATAGACCTGAAGCCGTACAAGAGGAAGAGGACCTTGAGAAAAAACGTGAAAACATCGACTATTATGAGGTTGCCCATAGAGTAAAAGAATCGATTACGAAGCAGCCCAATATTCTGGTGGGTGGCACACTAAAAGAATACCAGGTAAAGGGTCTTGAATGGATGGTGTCGCTTTACAACAACCACCTGAACGGTATTTTGGCCGACGAGATGGGTCTCGGTAAGACTATTCAATCTATTTCGCTAATAACTTACCTCATAGAGAAAAAGCAAGAAAGAGGCAAATTCTTGGTCCTGGTCCCCCTGTCTACTATCACTAATTGGACTCTGGAGTTTGAGAAATGGGCACCATCTGTGAAAACCATCGTGTACAAAGGAACTCAACAGCAGAGGAAGCAGCTGCAGTATGAAGTCAGGTCAGGTAATTTCACTGTGCTTCTCACCACATATGAGTATGTTATCAGAGACAGACCTCTGTTGTGCAAATTCAAATGGGCCCACATGATTATTGACGAGGGACACAGAATGAAAAATGCCAAATCGAAGCTGGCTGTCACTTTAAACCAATACTATTTTACAAAACACAAGTTGATTCTCACTGGTACTCCTTTGCAGAACAATCTGCCCGAGTTGTGGGCTCTTTTGAACTTTGTATTACCCAAAGTGTTCAATTCTGTTAAATCTTTTGATGAGTGGTTCAACACTCCTTTTGCCAATACTGGTCACCAGGAGAAGCTGGAGCTGACTGAAGAAGAAAGTCTGTTAATCATCAGGAGATTGCACAAAGTTCTGAGACCATTTTTGCTCAGAAGGCTGAAACGAGATGTAGAGAAAGATTTGCCTGATAAGGTCGAGAAGGTGATTAAATGTAAGTTTTCGAGTTTACAGAGCAATTTATACAAGCAATTGCTACAACATAATGCGCTATTCATTGGGGCAGGAGCTGCAGGTGCTACGAAGACTGGTCTGAAAGGTTTGAACAACAAGATCATGCAGTTGCGTAAGATCTGCAATCATCCGTTTGTGTTTGAAGAGGTGGAAAACGTCATTAATCCTGAAAGGACTACCACAGACTTGATCTGGAGATGTTCGGGTAAGTTTGAGCTGCTAGACAGAGTGCTCCCCAAGTTCAAAGCTTCTGGACATAGGGTTCTGATTTTCTTTCAGATGACCCAGGTGATGGATATTATGGAAGACTACCTTAGACTGAAAGGAATGAAGTATATGAGACTAGACGGTTCTACCAAGGCTGATGACAGACAGGATATGCTGAAGGACTTTAATGCGCCTAATTCTGACTATTTTTGCTTCCTTTTGTCTACCAGAGCTGGTGGTTTAGGATTGAATTTGCAGACTGCCGATACCGTCATTATATTTGACACAGACTGGAACCCTCATCAGGACTTGCAGGCTCAAGACAGAGCTCACAGAATTGGTCAGAAGAATGAGGTTAGAATTTTGAGACTTATTACAAATGATTCGGTTGAAGAGGTCATTCTGGAAAGAGCACACCAAAAGCTGGATATTGATGGTAAAGTAATTCAAGCCGGTAAGTTTGACAATAAGTCAAGTGCGGAGGAACAAGAGGCTTTTCTTAAGCGTCTTTTAGAGGCAGAAAAGGATAAAGGAGAAGATGATGAAGATGGGGAACTGGATGACGATGACTTGAATGACATTCTAGCGAGAAGTGAAGAAGAAAAGGAGCTTTTCGGCCAGATAGATGCCGACAGAATGGTGCAGGATAAGCTGGATGCTAGAGCGGCTGGCCGTGCTGTTTCAAGGTTGATGGTTCAGGAGGAGCTGCCCAATATTTTCAACGAGGACATCGCAGCCCATCTTGCTCAGGCCGAGCATGTTGTTACTGGTAGACAGCGTGAAAGGAAGCGTGTCGTTTACGACGATGGCTTGACAGAGGAGCAATGGTTACAGGCTATGGATGACGACGAAGATAGTGTCGAGGCAGCCATTGAGAGAAAGAGACAGGCAACTGAGAGAAGAAGAGCTAAACGGAGAGTTAGAGAAGTCGGAACAGGCGATAGCGATAGCGATGTCGATAGCGATGCTAATGATAATGGTATCGACAACGACCATGACGGTGAGAACGAGATCGAGATTGATGCCGAGGACGACTTTGATGTTGACGGCGATGATTCTTTTCCTAGAAAGAGACGTAATACTGGCAGACGCGGGAGAAACGGCAACTCCACTGGCAGAGGCCGGGCAAATCAAAGGGCGAAGGGCAGGATTAGCTTTGCCGATGACGAAGATATGGATGATGCCAGCGATGCTAGCGGTGTAAATGGTGATATCACTACTAATGAGGATGGCGTCACTGCCAACGGAACTAATGGTGGAAGCTTTGCTATGGTGCAAGAGCAAGCTCTGGCGCTGCTTGATACTCTTTCCCAGGCGACTGATTCAGACGGTAGAAATAGAGCTGAGCTTTTCATGGCCGTGCCATCCAAGAAACTGTACCCAGACTACTATCAAATTATCAAGAAGGCTGTTGCTATAAACGACTTGAAAAAGAAAGCAAAGCAAGGAAAATTTGTTTCAATTGAAGACTTCAAAGAAAACTTGCAACAGATGTTTGACAATGCCAAGCTGTACAACGAAGAGGGCTCCTTTGTTTATGAGGATGCTGTTGCCTTAGAGAAATTGGCTAATCGCGAGATGGAGAACTGGTGAACAGTACGAGAGACCCATGAACAGTGATAAGATGTGAGGCTTACGTCAATGCGATTTATATTTACTGCTTGACAATTTGCAACGAATCTACAGAGTATCCTGGTTCCTAACTACACCTTTCAAAGTGTACTAGAGGCATTCATTAGACGCTGCTTTGGTTATTGATTAGTTTAGTTTAGTACAAACGTGTAATTTTATTATTGTACAATACGTTGAAATTTCATGTAAAAGGTGTTGCCAAAGGGGTTGGGCTGTAAGAATCATTGTCCAACATTGGGCATGATAGGTCTTTGAAATGGCTACCTAAGAGCACAGCGTAGGAACAAAGTCAAAATAGTGGTGCAGAGATGTTTGAACGAGAAGCATGTTAGATGGCAACGAGGTGCTAGGAATCACTCACAATAACAGAGGAAGTTATCCGTCTAGCTAGCTTTGCTGCCAGGCGGTATTTAAGTAGACCATTGCTTCAGCATGAACGCTGATCATCCCAGAGTGGGCACAATTGACACATGCAGTTGACCAATATACCACCTGTTTTACCCTACTTAGGATGCGCACGACCAAACAATTTCATCAATTTTTCAGAACCGCGAGTCAAAATTTTTCATTTCTCAGGATACTCATAACCTCTTCTTCTGTTCATAGTAGCTAGTATACGATCCAACACACATAATAGACAATGAAATACGTCCAATCCAACGAGACTTTAGAGATCCCTGAGGGAGTTACAGTTGACATCAAGGCCAGACTCATCAAGGTCACTGGTCCAAGAGGAGTGCTCACTAAGAACCTCAGACACATTGACGTGACTTTCACCAAAGTGTCGAACAAGCAGATCAAGATCACAGTCCACAACGGTGACAGAAAGCACGTTGCTACTTTGAGAACTGTGAAGTCTTTGATCTCGAACTTGATCAAAGGTGTTACTGTTGGCTTCAAGTACAAGATGAGATTTGTGTACGCCCACTTCCCTATCAACGTTAACATCATTGAGGAGGAAGGTCAGAAGTTTGTTGAGATTAGAAACTTTTTGGGTGAGAAGAGAGTCAGAAAGGTGAAGATCCACGAAGGTGTGACCGCCACCATTTCCACTGCTCAGAAGGACGAGCTGATCGTTGAAGGAAACTCTGTTGAGAACGTCTCTCAGACCTGTGCCGATGTCCAGCAGATTTGCCGTGTCAGAAACAAGGATATCCGTAAGTTCTTGGATGGTATCTACGTTTCTGAGAAGGGAACCATTGTTGAGGCGGCTTAAGAGAGTTGGAATGAGAGAATTGTATTACGATATCTCATGGTATCGCATGCTAACGTGACATGATATAGTATATAGCTTGGGTTGGGAGCCATTGTCGCTAGCTTGCCTAGCTGGCAAGGGTCAAATTGCAATTGCTAGAATATTTGTTTGTGTCGTTGGTCCGAGTGGCCTCTGACACTGGCGAATCGTTACTGGGCACAGAAATTGTGCTACTTACGATTACGCCGTGTAGTTATCATCTCATTTTAGTAGGTGGTCGCATTGTTATTTTCTTGGCTGTAGTTTTTCTTGTTGTAGTACAAGTCTCGCTGCTATTGCCGGTTAGTGCAATTTTGAACTGGATATGTGGGATAGTTGAATAGGTGTTCAATTATTTTACATACTGGGTTCAGAATTGGATTAGGCATGTGAGTGTCAGAGGCACGATAGCATTATCGTTGATGAGATTATTGGTCATTGCGTCTTGAAGCAATATGCGAGGCCATTGTTCTGGTTGACTTGGATGGCACACTTGCTTTCCAGAGTCCCGCTTCGGTTTCATACACTGCGCATAGTGAATAATTTTTTACTTCATGCACTGTTCGCAGTCTAAATTTTTTTTTATCAAGAGTGAAGATCAGTAAAGATAACTAACATTGACGCCCAGTCACGCCACCAAAAGCTGTCAAAAGTACCTCTCTGAATACCAACTAACGGATATTTCAGACCTATACAATGTCATTTTTAGCTCATAAAAAAATCATAACAGAAGGCGACTTTGTGCTAGCTTTCATAGGCAGAGACAATATTAAACCCATTAGAGTGAAAGATGGTGAAATGCTTAATACAAGATATGGAGCGTTCAAGCACGCTGATATGATTAACCGTCCGTATGGTTCACAGGTAACCAGCACAAAAGGTTACGGTTTCATCCACCTTTTGCATCCTACATCCGAACTATGGACTTTATCCTTACCTCATCGCACTCAAATTGTATATACCTCAGATTCGTCTTACATAATCCAGAGACTACAAGTGGTGCCCGGCTCTCGTGTCATCGAGGCAGGAACAGGATCAGGCTCCTTCACGCATTCTTTTGCTAGGACACTCTCCGACAATGGTAGGCTGTTCACGTACGAGTTTCATGAGGCGAGATATGAGCAGGCAAAAGCCGAGTTCAAAGACCACGAGCTAAATAATCTGACCATCACTCGCAGAGATGTCTGTAAAGATGGCTTTGCAATTTCAGGTTTAGATATCGATGGTGATGTGGTGTTTTTAGATTTACCTGCTCCTTGGGAGGCTATAGAGAACCTTGACGAGGTGATAGCTAAGGATAGACGGGTAGGCATATGTTGTTTTTCTCCTTGTATAGAGCAAGTGATGAAGACAGTAGAAGCGCTCCAGAGCAACGGCTGGACAGAGATTGAGATGACTGAGGTGTCGTCTCTGAAGTATGAGGCTAGAAAGGCTATGGTAAGAGAGGCCGACGACGCTGTGCTCAGGATAAAGGAGATAAGAAAGAGACAAAATGAGGGTATAGAAAAGATGAAGGAGGCAGCCGCAGTGGCGGCTGCTGAGTCTGCTAAGGAGGACTTCAAATCTGAAGAGGAGCAAGAAGTGAGTGCTGACGGCAAAAAGAGACCTCTGGAAGAGGCGCAAGGCGGGAATAGTGCTAAAAGACCGTTCGTTCCCAAAGAGAAAGATTATGGATTTAATCCTTTTGGTAAGGGCAGACGAGTCATGGAAGGAGACGAAAACTTTAACTGGTTCAATGTCTCTAAAACTGGTCCAGAGATCAAGTCGCACACGTCGTATTTGCTCTTTGCAACTCTGATCCCTCAGTTGACTCCAAAGAGCTAGAGATGACAGCCTTTATGTAATATAGAATAGAGTAGGTATATCGAAACTAATACTTGATACATGACGAAGTCTAGGCCACGAGCACTACGCTCAAAGTTAGCCTAGAAACCTGACTACAGACTTCAACTTTACTATAAAGTCTTACTTGCGTGTACTACTTGGCAAATTGCTAGTGGCGTCCTTTATGGAACCCACCACGGCCGCGCTTCTCTCCCTTGGAATGCGTTGGCGCTTGCTGATTTCCGTCCAATTCCCTCAAATCTATGTTGACAATGTATGACCTCTTTATCTTTCTGGAACCTCCATAATAATCGTCATTGCCGATGGGCTCGTCGAAACTGGGTATGTTAAGCTCTTCAATTGGTAAACTTATACGGAATTCACCGCTTTCATACCCCTGCATCCTGCTCTTGTTGATGATCATCTTGCTCTGTAGCTCTCGAACAAACATGAAGTTATTGACACCTCTTCTGTGGAAAGTAGAGGCAAACCCTTCAGGATAGGAAGAAACTTCAGGCTTGCCAGTAGTCTTGAAGTTAGACAAATCTGACTCACCGGTCTTGCTAGTTGTCGAGCAGTCAAAAAACAAAATCATCTTTGAATCTCTGCCTGTCGCATCGTTGACGAACCTGTGTATCTTAAACGGGATTCTATTCTCATCGTACAACTTGCACACAACTTTGAATCTAATAAACAGATCGTTTTCGGGAGCCAGATTTTTTGATTTCAGCTGGGGCTGGGGCTCGCTTGATAGATATGTAATATCTCCAAATGCTTTGATAGCACCTCTTATTACCGTTTGGCACTGGGTGATGGGAGTATCATAAGGAATAGAGGCAATATAAACAGAGTACAGCGTAGGCTGTTTAGTAATTACAGTCTTAATGTACTTGGAAACCTTGGCTTTGGCGTCCGGCTTGCTGCGAATGTTTTGCTTTTGTTTTTGAAGAGAAAATACTGATAGCTGAACTGAATCAAGGTCCATGCCGCCGGTGGAGTTTATAGGCTCACCTGTAACTCTTTCACTTGCGTCCTCATCAAACGTCCTGCTAATAAACTTCTTCTTAGAATGAGATCCCCTTGGCCTTTTAATCGCTTCAGTGTTCTCTGTTTCCGGAACAGCAGTCTCCTTAGCCAAAGGGGTCAGTATGAACGGTACAGGAAGGGAAGCTGACGCGTTCGCACCAACTATATGTGATGAATCAAGCTTGTTAAACATATCTCTGGTGTCAGCCATAACATCCTGTATGTTGTTTAATGGACGCATGATGTCTGACGAACGAGCGTCACGTTGAGGCTGCTGCTCATTGGGTGCAAAAATCGTGCTGCTCAAAGGATCAATAAAACTGGGGACCCGATTGGAATTATGACTCAGCATCAAAGGAGTAGCTCCACTAGACTGGGGGACATTTATCATGGGCCCCCTCTCATTAAATAGACCAAAATTTAACGGAGAAGTCGCTGCATGAGACGACGAATGAGATGCTACGTTGAGCATCCCAGTGGAATGTGACCTGCCCGTGTCTATCCCTTGGTCAAAGTCTGTCCGTTGTTCTGCCATCGGACTGGGGAAAAAGCGGGAGATTCTGTGCAGATTTGGAGTTTGCTGTCCACTATTAGACTCAAAAAATTCATTGTTTAACCCATTGGAGGAAGACGACCACAGATTTGGAGATGTGATAGCAGAGTCATACGGCGACGCGCTGTTGGCTCTGCCATTGTTTGGAACCCATGGGGAGGATGCCACTGGTCTGTCTACGGGTGAACCAGCCGAGGCGGATTTGATAAATCTGTTATTCTTTGGTAGGTTTGAGATGTTGGCGAGATTAGCGGATATATTAGTCTGAATGTTTGGCTGAATGTCTGATGCAATATTTTGCTGAAGAGGACCACCATCGCTTCCTCTACCTGTATTATTTTTGCGGAAAAACATAGACTTTTGGGCGGGCTCAAAACGGCAAGTTGATGGGTTAAATAACTCGTCAGCCGAGTGACTCTTTGACTGTGCAGATGGCTGACTAGCAGCGGAGGCGTCGCTTCGGAATGCCCAGGGCGATGCAGCTTGGCTCGATAGAGAGCCGTTTTTCTGGCCCGAGGCTTGCCCCAGTGCAAGTGAGGCGTTGAAGGGAGTAGCATGCGACTGTGAGCGAGATTGTGGCTGACTTTGCGAGTGTGTCTCGGACTGAGGATGTGACAGCGTCTCCGGGTAAGGCTGTGACTGGGAGCGGCCAAGAGAGGGTCCATTAGCCTCAGCAATTCCGCGGTTTGGGCCACTAAAGCTGTTGAAATCATTCCAAAGGTTCTTGGTAAATTCTGTGTCTGTTTCTTTGTCCATCTCGTCGGCCCAATTGAAATTCAGGGAGTTGAGTCGTTGAGTTGGGGGAATTATGTCCATGAAAAGAGAGCCTCTGGAGCGGGAACTAGAGGAGTCTTTAGTCGGCGTGCTGTCAGCGTGTGGGGGTGAGTTTGTGTCATTAATGTCAGTTATGCCAGTAGAATTGTTCGGGCCGAAGTTGTTTGATTGGCCATTTTGAGACACTTGGCTGGCTTCCTTAGGTTCTAACTCAGATATCTGCAGCCCCTCATTGATAGATGTATCGTTCCAGACAGAAACGGGGTTCCCCCATGGATTAGTGCCTACATTGTCATTCACTGTCCCAGCTGTAGCATTGACGATACCGTTGCTACCGGTGTAATGAACTCCGTCGTCACCGTTCGAGTCCCTTTGAGTACGACCGATTGATACAGTCTTGCGTGACAAACTCAGTTTCTGCACACCCTTCTCCAATGCCGGATTTTGTCCTGTTGATTGCCCATGTGACGATGTGGAGGCAGAAATTGCGGGAGATGCACTGCCGGAAGAGTTGTTACTATTGTTCGTCGAGTTTGCAGAGGCGGTCTTGAAGAAAGAGTTGACAGATTGAGACTTGAACTTCGGCTTTGATGCCGAGCTGTTCGAAGCTGACGTCGAAGTCATGAGGATATGACCAGTGATTTCGGATGAATGTGAATAAATTGGTGTTCTATTGGATTCAGAGTGAAATATTTATGCAAATGTTCGCCAACTTGAGATCCACTTGATGACTGAAAAATGACTGCTTAAAAGAGATGATGAAAAGCAGCAGTCGAGAAGGTGGAGAAGCGAAAAGCCGTCAATTTTTACTGTCTCGCTGTGTTTAGCGGGTCCCAATTAGCCAAACGAGCCTCTTACCGCTCTGGTACCAAGCTGATAGCGGCAGATAGATGGGGGTGGAGTTGGATTACTGCGGTAGCTAATGCTTTATAGGCTCTTTTTTTTGGCCTCCGGCCTTGCTGAGGTGAGCGAAGCTCGCTATTATGCACCCGGGGTTTTTTCTATTCATCGAGAGGTCTTAGGGTTTACGAAGGTGACAGTAAGATATATACGGACTGATGGGACTGATGGCGCAGAGTGGGCCGTTAGGGTAAAACTGTGTACTCAATGGATAAACAAATATAATGGTACAAAATGAATGTCGTTAGCAATATTATATGTT
The DNA here is from genome assembly GCA_003706235.2 of Wenyingozyma naganishii. Lineage (NCBI taxonomy): Eukaryota > Fungi > Ascomycota > Pichiomycetes > Pichiales > Pichiaceae > Wenyingozyma > Wenyingozyma naganishii. The sequence continues at coordinate 216,705 of PPKS02000016.1, read as the reverse complement.
TGCTTTTGCCGTTACTTTATTGAATTATGTTTGGTAACAATACAATCGCAAAGAGCGACAGCAGACTTTGTCGGGAGTGCTTACTTTTTGGCTTGTGACTGAATGGGGAGATGATTTGTAAAATGTCAGTTGTAAGCATCTTTATTAAAGCCGCGTAGCAAATTGTATTGGCGGTGGAGTTTTCATAGACTGAAGAAGCAAATCGGAAATTTCTTGGTTTTAAATCCTTTGAGTATTTTCTAAAATTATCACTTATTGCATGTACGTATAAGTGACAAAAGCAGATACAACGCAAAGCTCGGCTATACTCAAAACTTGATTTGCGCTCATTGCCTCATTTCATCCTATTGATAGACCAAATTACAGGAGTGTTGTGTCGTAAGTAAAGTACGACAATTTGAGCTCTTACAACATTTTCAGAACTCTGTTTTCGCACTAGTTGACCAAGGTTCCCAGCTTCGCATGAACCTATAGCGGGCCACCATTACCGTAGCTGACTGAGTGCTGGACGCAGCTAGAAGCAGATAATCTAGCGGATCGTATTCTCTCAGGCTGCTTGGCTAGGAAATGAGTCACAAGGAGAAGCAGGTACTGCTCAGATTAGGTTCTACTCTCATTGAGGCAGGATATGTAGGTGAGACTTCACCTTCTATTGTTGTTGGCTACAATGATGAAAAGTTTGATAATTTTAGGCCAACTAAGGGCCAGTATCATTTGGAAGGGTCAATTGAGGTGGGCAGTATAGCATTCGCATATATTTGGGACTCTGACATGCTTGTACGCAATCAAACTGGAGCGAGAAATAGATACCTCGAATACCTTCATTCGTTTCTCTCTCAGGTTGTCTCATGTATTTTTGAGACAGACTTAGTTCTCGCTAGTGAAAACTGTCGTATCTTTGTGTTGGAACCTACATTGTTTCCTAAACCCTTCAAAATCCTAATAACTGATATCCTCAAAGCCATGCATATCACTTCTGTGATCTTCCTAGCCGAACCTGTTATGAGCGCAATAGGGGCTGGGGAGAAAAACGGTATAACAGTGAATTTGGGGTGGGAGGTGATTACTGCAGACCCGATTGTGGAGTTGGTGAAACTCTCTGCGCACACGAACATTACAAAGCGAGCAAGAGCGGCTCTATTCTACACAGCGTCATCGGGCTCGGGCTCAACGGATTCTATCAACAAACTTTTCGACTGTGTCAGCGGAGCACGAAAACTGGATGCGGTTCTTAAAGAGGAGAACGGTAGCAGTATATATAAAGCCGTGCTGGATACGCTGGTAAAAATATGGTTTCCTGAAGGTGAAACGGACGAAGGAGAGGAGACAGTAGAAACCCTTATACACAATATACTGAAAAGGATTGGAATGGATTTGAGAGAGCCGGTCTCTTCGAAAATTATAGTAAGTGGAGCCTTAGCGAAGTCGAAGGAGGTGCAAAATATACTTGTGCGGCATCTGCCTGCTCCCATCGTATACGCCAGTCCGTGGGTGGGAGCAAGTGCCTACGTCTCAATGTTGAGGCCAGGCAAAATATAGGTGATTTCTGCTGGCGTCAGATAGAGGAATAGCTAAACGCAGATGTGGAGCCTAATCATCCCTTTTTTGCTGCCTAGTTCGATAGGAGTATGATCTGTGTTTGTCTAAAGCGCTAATTAGGTAAGGAAATTCTCGCTTCATGGTCAGACTTTGCTCTCTAGCTGGCCGAAAGTGAGATCCCATGCCTGTTGGAATCATCGAGTAATTGAATCTTCCATACAGACTGTACCGCTGTCCATCGTCTTCTTCGTGTTCGTAGATTTCATTCCAGGATTCCTCGTGTGGTTCTGGAGCGACAAAGCCAAGAAGGTTGGCGAGAAATGAGGGGCTTCTCTGTCTATCCCTGATAGATGGATTGTCAAATTTGCCTATTTCCTTTTCTAAAATAGACAAGAGGATACTTTCTTCTGAGTTGTTACCTGAGTCAGGGCCTACAGTATTGAAGAAAGGAACGCCGCGAGGCACCGGTCTTCTTGGGATGTAAGCCAGAAGATGTTTTAGTGGGATTCTAGACTCAGAAATGGGTACTTCACAGGGCTCTACGTTTACCTTAACTACATTGGCTTTCTTATGCTTTAGTTGCTTCATTTGTTTTATTTTGTCGTTTTGCGTTGTCTCATCTATCGCCCATAGACCACCGTCTTCCTCGGTATGGTCTACTTGCTCGGTAGAGGCGAGTTGATCGGTTACATTGGTCTCTTCGATGAGCTCAGTACACTGAGAAGGTTCTTCTAGTTCGTCTGTTCCCAAAGAAAGCTTTTCGAACCGAAAGGGCGAGTCGCCATCGTCGATAGTGGCACTGGTGAAGGTGGCGCCAAAGCCTGTCGCATTGTTCGAGGACAGTAAAGATGTCTCAGCTACGGAGAATCCTGTGTTTAACATCGAAGTCTTTGTTTCCCGTTCAATCTCCAGGGAATCTGCTGAAAAAGGCCGCTGTTGATAATCGGAGTCACTTACAATGTGCTCATTACTGCTTTCGTCAGCAAGCTCTTGACTGATATCTTGACTACTCTCATCTGTGTATTCTTCATTATTCTCTTTGCCAGAATATGCACTGGTATATCCACCATCTACTTCGCTATTATGTCCGTCTGTACCTTTATTCTTGTCCTCGAGACTGTCACTGAAGTCTGATGAATAATCGCCGATCGTGTAAACCATGCTAATATTAGCAGCAGTGGTCTCTACAGGTTGTATCCTGTTCATATCGCGTTGTTTCATTACTGTACCTGTTTACATCAGTTAGTACATATATAACTCAACGGTATCGGTCACAGATACTTTTGTGTGGCTACTATCTTTTTGAATGTGACTTGTTTCTTGTTCTTGTGATGATTGTTAAGACTTACGGGCTGTTTGTGCCAAAGTTGCCTCTTGCGGCAACCTACGAGGCGAATTGCGTGGGCGTGGGCTTATAGAATCAATATTCTCCATTGATGGATGCTTACTTCCTTATGGTTAATGCTTGAGTATAAAGACAATGAGGAACAAGGTACTCCCCAAAAAATTAATATTCGAGTTTATTTACGAAAATACAAATTACCAAATCCGAGACCATGCTTTTAGCCTTCAACTATCAGCAGCAGGAATAGCGTAACGTTTGCAATTGTGACTGTGCCCACACACAGTTGCCATTTCTTAAATCAAACAATGCCTACCAACACCATGAAAAGGTATAAATCATCACATCTTGTCATTAGCAATCAAACTACTTACATATTCTTGTAAATATGCGTTCTCGGCCTGAATTTCATTGCACTCGTCCCTCTTACCGTTAATGTAGGAAAGTATATAGGTAATGTCTTTTCTCAATTCTGCACCTTCTTGAGCCAACAGTTGCTTGGTAGTGTTGACTTCAGCGGCTTTATCCTGCTCTATCTCTTCTGATAGCATAGCGAGTGTTCTGCGAGAAAAGAACAAGTGTTAATCGTCCTGTAGCTCTCAGCATCTAATCTAAGAGAAGCATAGCACATTTACATCCGTACACCACCAACATGATGAACCAATGTTGGATCCTTTATATTACATTCTTGACTGTTCGGAAAAGGAAAGCGTCCAAGTTAATGGATCAAAGATCTTTAGTCATCAGCAGCCGCAACGACTTCACTTAAGCCTTGATCAACTTGAGAAACTAGATGTAAAAAAATACGACAACTGCAGGATTCGAACCTGCGCGGGCGAAACCCAAAAGATTTCTAATCTTTCTCCTTAACCACTCGGACAAATTGCCAAAATCATAGGTTACTTGACGCTCCTACAGTCAGATACTATCGTGCAACAATCTCTTTCCTCGCTGATATAGTAGATGGACAAAAGGCAACGGTTAGGCCAACATGACTGGCTCAAGTATACACACGGAATCTTCAATTCAAAGCAAATGATATCTCTGTATGCTAACTTACATCTGCAATATCGGGCTACTTGAATAAATGCACGACTTCAGCGCTGATATTTTCACTTGCATGTTCTTCGATTTAGTCCTGTGACCTCCTCCATCCTGTAAGTAATGAGCGCACCCTCTGAAGAACAAGTGATAACGCCGCCGAGTGCGACTCAAGGTAAGGCCAATGAGCCGGACATTTCAAAAAAGTCCCAGAAAAAGAAGGGCAAGAAGAAGCTCTCGGAGATTACGCCAGAGTATATCGCCGAGCAGCGTAGGTTGAGGGAAGAGAAGAAGAAAGCCAAAAGACAAGAGCTAATTGAACAGGGTATAGACCCTGACCAGATCGATCTTCCCGAGTACTTGCGCTATATCAAAAGGCCAATGCTGAAGGTACACCCAGATGGTGAAAGTTCAGACGGTGAACAGTTGGATATTAGTATTATGACCTACAACTTACTTGCGCAAGCGCTGATTAGAAGGACTTTGTTTCCGACGAGTGGCGATGCTTTGAAATGGTCAAGGCGCTCAACAGTCTTACTGAATGAGCTTAAAGATTACAACTGTGACGTGCTGTGTTTTCAGGAAATGGACTTCATCCAGTACAACTCTTTTTGGAAGCTCGAGCTGGCTAAGCTGGGATATGCAAATAAGTACCACAGAGCAGGCGTGAAGAACCATGGAATTGCAGTTTTTTGGAAGAAGCAAATGTTCCATTGCATTGACACAAGCTATATAGACTACGATAATGAGGATACAGGCAACGTAGTGCCTAGGACAATCACGAATAACGTGGGCCTAATGTTAGCATTGGAATTTTCACCTGCTGTGCGTAAGAGATTCCCTACATCTAAAAAAAGCGGTATTATTGTGGGCACCGCTCATCTGTTCTGGCATCCTTTTGGTACCTATGAAAGGACGAGGCAAACTTATGTTGTCTTGAAGAAGATGAAGGAGTTTGAGAAGAGAGTTAAGGTGTTACATCCAGATAAGTCAAACTGGTGGGACTTTTTTGCTGGAGACTTTAACTCCCAGCCATTTGACTCTCCGTATCTGTCTATTACGTCCAAGCCAGTGGCTTACGATAACAGATGCAAAAAGGTTATCGCCTGTAGTACTTCATTTACGTACTCGAAATTGCGTGAAGGAGGCGAAGCCGAGGACGAAGAAGGAGGTAATATAGAGAAGTTTGGGGAAGACCAGCCAAAAGATCCTGTTCCTGAGTCGTTTAGTGCTACCGAAGAACAGATGGAGCAGGTCGAGCAGGTGAGACAGCTTCATAACTCTCTGCCCGTAAGAGCTCTTTCATTGTATTCTATCGGCTACAAGCATGTGCATCCTACGAACGCTGGCGCCGATAATGATAGATATGAGCCAGTGTTCTCTAATTGGGCGCACGCCTGGAGGGGACTTTTAGATTACATTTTTCTGGTCAAAGACTGGGATCTGGACTCTGACTGTAGAGAAGTGGATGAGTTAGATGTGTTTGAGAAGGAGAATGAGGTAGTGATCAAAGAGTTGCTGAGAATGCCTGAGAAGGAGGAAATGGGAGAGGAGCCTAGTGGGCAGCCTAGGGCAGGTCAATACGGAAGTGATCATCTGTGCATGATTGCCAAAGTGGGCCTGAGAATGTGAAGAGCTGTTATTGAAGATTAGCTAATATAAACCAGATGGTGCGATTGAATGTTCTCTGGGCAGCATATGATGCCATATCGGCCAATCAATAAGTATATCTATACAATAAGCACTATGTACACAAGTCCAGACAAGCGTCAACAGACTCACCGATGTTTCCAGCTTTAGAAACAACAACATCGACCACAATTTCCTCATCCAAAGAAGGGAACATCTGCACTAAAGATTTTACCACCTCGTCACGTTCTCTCCGTTGAGCCTCTTCTCTTTCGTGGTCTTCCATCGACAGTTTCTTCACGTTGAGAATATCGGCTTCTGTTGGCGAAGATGTGGGAAGTGTATTAGAGGTATCGTTACTGGAATTACCTCCCTGGTCTTGATTAGCGCCAAAAAAATTGGAGAACGATTGTTGTAGGATGTCGGCAGAGTTTTTGAGCACTTGTGAAGGCGACTCTCCTCCGGTTGCGCCCAAATTACCGCTGATCAGGTCAGTTATTTTGCGAGGAATGGGATTCAGCAGCTCATTTTTCTGCTCAGCCTTGAGCTGTCTCTCCCTGCGCTTCTCCTGTAACTCCTGCTCCAAAGCAAGCTTGGCTTCCTTAACGTTGTTGGCGTACTCATCCTCATCTATAGTCAGAAGCGAAGCGTCAATGGTCGCTATGAAGTTAGTCGCTACCTGTAGCGTACTAACGTAATAGCTGGCCTCGCCAATAAGAAGTTCATCGTTCCTGAACCTTTCTATGTAAGCCAAATTCGAAGGCAGATTTTTGGGCCGTGAACGCAAAATTATGTACACCAAAAGCGGCACGAAAGAGTCGGCATTTTCCTCTATTTGATTCTGCTTCAACTGTTGTTGCCTGATGAGACCAAAAATCACTTTGCAACAGTTCAGTATACAGATGATTTTGTCCCTAGGAGACTTGTATGTGTTGATCTTGGCCAGTTCTGAGGACGCTAACTTCACAAACGTCGCGTGCTGGTCTAAGTCGATTGAAATGTCAAGATGCTTGGGCTGCACCCATTCGTGGAAACGAAGATTCCTATAGTACTTCTTGTCCTGTCTAAGGTCTTCTCTGTGAGACTCGGTCAACTTTCTTTCAGGCATTACCGGAGCAAACACTTGAGGGTACAGTCTTGACATCACAAGCTTCTCTAGTCCTTCTTTGCAGTTAGCCAGCTCAGCCTCGGACTCCATAGAGTCAAATGGTGGGCAACTAATCAACTTTCCAAAAATAAAAACCTGGAAATCGTGCACCAGCTTCACTTGATCTGTAACGCTCCAATTCTTTTGACCAAACTGGAATAGAAACGACCTGAGGTATTTGTGCACGGGATCGCATCTCTTTGTCTTGAACTGACGCAAAAACCTCTGGAAGTCGAACGCTGCTTGTTTTGCCACGGCCTGACCGGGATGCGGTATTGGTCTGCTAGCAGCATGGTCACCGTTGGAGCTCGCAACTCCCTCACGGTTGCCTTGGTTCTTATCACCTTGATGACTATCAGATGTCTCCTTTGAGATGCTATCCACTTCCTCCTTATTCCCCGTGGGCTCCTCAACTGCTTTGTCCTCCACTTTATCTGAATCGTTCACTGTATCATCCTTTTGCTCCGTCAATCGACTACCAGTTGCTTTTTCATCAAACTTCTCGCTCTTACCATCATCATCGCTGTCACTGTTGTCATCACTATCGCTGTTCTCATTGAGAGCCAATCCATCGTCATAAGTCATAGCATTGATCAGCTCCTTCTCTCTCTTGCTGTTGGCATCGTCATAGTTGAGGATAGACTGTAAAGTTGGAGTGTCAGTCCCCGAACTAGTCTTTGGCCTACTCAAGACAGTGACATCATTTGTTTTTACTGTGTCAGATGATCTGTCCGGGGTTGGTTCAGTATTCTCAGCTTCTTCGTGAGTGTCACCCTTGGCCCCTTCTTCTCCATCACCTCTGTGCTCCCTTACTACACTATTCGTTGCATTAGATTTCCCCGGTGATGCGCCACCAACGTCTAAATGCTCCAAATAATTAATCAGCGTTTCAGGCGAGCTTTTACTATTGATAACCTCACCAGATAACGTTGAGCTGGTCACACTAACGGTTGCCTGGGGGCTGGAAGTCAGAGAGGGCAACAAAAACCCAGGCGTACCACTAGAGACCGTGGGATTTTTATCCTTTTCTTTATTGTATGCAACGTTGAAAGACATTTCCCAATGTCACTGGTCTTACTCCAGTCGTTTGGGGGGTCGAAATGGCTAAAATGAATTGAGCGACTCTCTTGTTCCTCACTGCGACCACCCTTGGGACTTTGTATTGGCTGGCCTAGTATTCAGCCCGTTTTCGGAGGGAAACATGGGAATACTTCCTTACACCATAATAATAAGAAATTATGGTGCACAGATGTGTGAATAAATGGTGTACAGATGTCTAAGTTGATCCCAGTGTCTACGTGCCGTGATGAGGACATTAGTGGAGGGATGACACTGGCATTACAGACCCATCAAGCTGGAACGGTTTGCCGTGCCAAATGGGCGTTTACAGTGCAAAATGTCAGACGATACCACAGATAATTAAGTTCAAATTGTTCTGGCATTAACTTGTCGGTTTTGTTAACTACAGCGAACAATCTTTACATTCCATTGCATATCTAGGGCGTAAAACAGAGGTTGGGCTGCAGATCGTCCCGCAGTTACGGCAGGCCGCTCAAAATGGAAGATTTTTTACTGTTTGTAGCCTCTTCCATCGCGGATGAGACGGGACGGGAACGTCGGTACTAGCCGAAACAGCCGTGCACCACTTACTTAAGGGAACTGCAAATTAGCCGTTTTGAGTAGAGTTAATGGCCTCCAGAAGTGCTATTGGAAGAGAACGTAGTGGGGGACCTCACCAAATATCCAAAAAGTGGCTCAAAATTACGAGAACGTTATTCAACAAAGCAACTTAACTAGCAAAAAAAAGCTTACTTATGCAGAAAGACTAAATTGGGTTTTATCACTTCGTTGCTTCTATAATTAGCATGACGAGGAGAATGCTAGGAATGTTGGAGGTTAGAGAAGTAAGTGAGGGCGCTGGATTCAATTGAAGTGTGAGGATGGGCTGGGAATTTGCATTCTCAAATGCCTCTATGCCACTCGATCTTCACATACTTTATTCCCTCGGTCGTCTGACCATAGTCGAGCAATTCTAACCGGACACGCAAGCGGAAATTTCAGATTTCCCCTTTAGTACAAATAGCTGCGTTAAATTTCTCCTTTAGGCAACTTTATGTATGGTCAAGGTTAGTTGCGTAAGCATTAGGTCCGAGCAAGTGTAAACAGAGCATAATAGCATTGCGCAGGCGGTAAACCCTGACACAGTAAATGCCCTTAATTACAGGTCCCACCGGTTCGTAAAACGTCAGACTGCTTTTTTCCTATGAAGTGAAAAGATTGTACTGTTTTTTTCGTTCTTTTCTGTACTGTTTTCTTTTGCAGGAAGTAGAGAATAGTTGATTGTCTGTATCTAAGCGCTCGCTAGCTTCCAATTGACTCAGCCACTACACTCGCTATGAGGGCCATGAGATATTCGCCCATTTGGTTGGGTTTACTAAGCTCTGCTAGTGCTTACACCTTCTCAAATGCCACGGCTCCTCGCACGAACGATACCCAATTTTACGAAGCTGATGAATATTTAAATGCCGACTCGTTTGACTTTTATGATCAAGAGGAAAGGGTCTTGGGCACAACCGAGTACCAACCCTACAACCAGTACCAAAAGCAGCCATACGTCGCTAATGGCTACATAGGATCTCGTATTCCTAATTTAGGTTTTGGGTTCGCCTACGACACTAACCCCAATGATTCTTCGGAAGCTCTGAGCAACGGATGGCCTCTATTTAATGAGCGCTATGCCGGTTCGTTTATTGCCGGCTTCTTTGATGCACAAAAGAATACCACCAAGACGAACTTCCCGGAATTATTGAAGGACGGATACGAGTCAGTTATTGCTTCTGTTCCCGACTGGACGGTCTTGAGATTGCAGGCTACTTTGGATGGCAAGAACTACACATTGGACCCTGGCCATACCTCTGGCGCTCACGCAAACAATACCGTCGGCAATATCACCGACTACATGCAAACTCTGGATATGAAAAACGGCACTGTCACTACAAAGTATACTTGGCTCGACGCTTTCGAAGTCAGTTACACCGTCTTTGCTCACAGACAAAATATAACGTTAGGTATCGTTAACCTAGAGGTATCGGTACTCCCTGAGGCAGCTGGTACTTACCAATTAGAGGTCACTGACGTTTTAGCAATGGAGTACTCACAAAGATCCGAATTTGTTGACCTTGGAGACGATGAAGGCCTTGACGACCCAAACGCTGAACTGGCCGGTATCTACATCACTGTGAGCCCCGAGGGAGTGGACTACAAAACTGCGACTATCTACTCTGTTCTTACTGAGGTGTCGGAGAATGACTATCTCACTAACGTGAATGTCGGCTTTGACCAAGTGCTCAACACTTTTAGTTTTAACCTTACTGACAGCAGCCCAGCAGTCTTTACCAAGTATGTGGGTATTGTCTCTGATGATCTTCTGAACATCAATGAAACTTTGGATAGTAGCGAGTCGTCGTATGAGGCAGCTAGAAACGCTACGGAATGGGCTGTCAGCCAGGACTATGACGATCTAGTTGACTCTCACAATGATGCCTGGTCCGAGCTCTGGGGAGATTCTAAGATTACTGTGACAGGCTCTGAGTTTCTGACCTTGGCCGCAGAGTCTAGTATATACCATCTGCTTGCCAACACGAGGGCCAATGCCACAGGAGTCACTTCTGCTGTGAGCGTCGGTGGTCTCTCTTCAGACTCCTATGGTGGAATGGTGTTCTGGGACTCCGATCTGTGGATGTTGCCAGGTATCTTACCATTTGCACCTGAAAATGCCGTTTCTATTGCCAACTTTAGAAGTTACCTACACCCTCAGGCAATAGCCAACGCTGAGTCCAAGGGATACGACGGTGCAGACTACTCCTGGACATCAGGCAGGTTTGGAAACTGTACTGGAACAGGCCCTTGCTTTGACTACGAGTACCACATTAACGTCGCTATTTCCTATTCCATCTGGAAGCTATACTTAGCTGGTGCCATTAGCGACGAGTACCTCGAGGAGCACGGATACCCAATTGTTAGAGACGCAGCCAACTTCTTTGCTGACTTCGTCACTTATAACGAGACCCTGGGCAAGTATACCACTCACAACTTGACCGATCCTGACGAGTACGCCAACTTCAAAAACAACGGTGCTTACACTAATGTCGGAATCTCCCAGGTCCTCAAATGGGCTACCTTATTGGGTAACCATCTTGGTTCTGATGACGTCAATGATGACTGGCTGGATATCCAGAAGAACATCTATTTGCCAGTTTCTAACGACAATATTACTCTCGAATACTCCGGCATGAACTCAACTGTCTCTATCAAACAGGCCGATGTTGTGCTTATTACCTACCCTCTTGATGAGGAAGACGGTTCATTGCAAACAGACTTTTCGTATGATAAGGAGAGAGCCATTGACGACATGCATTACTACTCAATTCACCAATCATCTCAAGGTCCAGCGATGACTTTCCCTGTATTCACTGCTGTCAGCAACAAACTGAACGACATTGGCTGTGGCTCGCAGACTTATCTGTTCAAGTCTATTGAGCCCTTCTTCAGAGGTCCTTTTGGCCAGTTGTCTGAGCAAAATAATGATGACTTTGACATAAACGGTGGAACTCATCCTGCCTTCCCATTTTTAACCGGCAACGGTGGTGTTTTGCAAGCGTTTGTGTTTGGTCTAACTAACCTGAGGTTCTCATATGCCTTGGAAGACGGAGAGACCATCGCCAATGCTACTTCGATCAAACCTATTTTGAGATTTGACCCCGTAGCTCTTCCACTCATTCCTGGTGACCTCATTATCGAGGGAATTAAGTACCAGAACGAGACTTTAGACGTTATCATTGGCTCCGAAAACGCTACCTTGGTTCACAGAGGAGAGACTGACCAAACATTCGAGGTGTATGTTGACTCGAGAAATGACCTTGGAAAGCAGACTTATGACCTTGGTCCCGGTGACAATCTGACTATTCCTCTATTTGTCACCTACGAGAACTTGCCAGGCTCTCTCACTGAGTGCCTCGCTTACTCATACCCACTTACCGTTGGCAGACCAGGTGATATCTCTGACTCCATTATTGACGGAGACAACTCAACCACCTGGCAAGCACGTTACAAGAACGAGACTGCCAGAGTTCTGATTGACTTGCAGTCCCTGCAAGAAGTCTCCGCTGGTGCTATCGTTTGGGGAGATGTTCCAGCCAAGTCTGTCTCCTTGACTGCGTTCGGGGGCATTGAAAGCGATGTTGACGGATTCCTGTCAAAATACCTTTCTGGTCCAAACAACTTTACCCTGGAAATCGACGACGATGACTATTCGGAGTTTGTTGATACCTATGGTGAAAGACTCAACGTCACTGAGGTTCTGAACAACGAAAAGATTCATATCTCCTCGCCTTGGAACCCTAAGTCCGTTGAAGTTGAAAATGTTGACTTGAACTTTACTTCTTTCGACCTGGACTCTGTAGTGTTAACCAGGTTCGTCCTGTTAGAACTCGACGGCTCTTACGCTGCCAGCGGTGATAACGTTGGTGCCGAGATTGCTGAGTTTGCTTTGTTCTAACCGATCAGCACGTCTTGTCTTCACTATGAAGTTTTTGAAACACTTTAAGCCTAGTCAGCCTACTAAAAAGCCATGATCGATGAGATCTTGATACCTTGTGGCTTACAATATAAACCGATTTTTTTCAACATTTATGTATGTATACGTTGTAGCAAACATGATTTTCGTATTTCAAATATGGAGTGGGAGTTATACTGTAGTGAGTACTATTTATCGATTAACTTGGCTGCTAAGAACTAAGATAAAAGCTAGGTTAGCCTACATTCACACCATTTCAACATTCACCTGTTGCATCGATGGAGTTCATGTCCAAGTAATTTCATGACTAACTACACAGTATAAGCTCTAATGGCATTGTCTTCGTAAAACCCTTCTTTGACGGTACTGTTTTGTCCCTCCAACAGCTTATCAGTCACGGACTTCCATAATGCCAGCACCTCCGAGCGCTCAGACCTCGCAAATTTAGCCTGGCACACGGGAAAGTCGCTCCCCCAGATTATATAATTAGGCCCCCAAAGCTCGTATACGTGCTGAAACCAAGGCTTTATGTAAGCTACAATGCGGTCCACACCTCTAGAGAGAACCACATCATGTGGCAGCTCTGAGAAGCCGCCGCTTATTTTCATATACGAAGGATTTGCACTGTACAAAAGCGCATGAATCTCTTTCATTCTGATCTTCCACTGCTTAAACAACTCGCTTTCAACTAGGTCCTCCGCTTTGATGGTGAAGTCAGGCTTAGCCATATGGTTGATTATGAAACGAGGGTACTGCTCCTCTGGAATTGACTTCAGAAGGGAGATAAACTCGTCAAACTGCCAGAGTCCATGGCCTTCAGGATTGTGTAGATCAATTCCAAGGTCGAATACGTACTTATGCTCACCCAAATAGGCAATGCAAGATTGCAAAGAGGAATCCAGCATTGTTCCCCTAGGCTTATCTTGCAATAAGTAGCGGAATCCAGATACATACTTATCGAAGAGCGCTGGGTTTAAAGAATTTCGCATGCGCTCAATGTACAACTTAAGCTGGTCTACACCTAGGTCAATTGGAGACCATGGGATCATCTTTTTGAAAGAAAACCCAAAATTGTCATTCTCAAACTGGTCTACAACATACTTGTACTCCTTAACAGGAATGCTCCAATCTGAGTTAACTACGTCTGCCTCTATGAACACTACCCCAGAAAGTATAGGTTTCAGAGAGCCAGTCAGGCTGACATAATCAGCAAGATTATGGCTGCCCGACAAAGGAGAGTCCTCCGTCATCCAACTGAGGTCTGCATTATTTTCAGACGAGTAGAGGTGTATGTGGGAGTCAACCACCATGGGGGAGGGTAAAATCTATCAGATCTGCTGATGTGACTTCTGGGCAATGCTATCGATACTTGACAATTGTGGCAGGACCAGTGCTCCAATCGTCAAATGGTCAAGTTCTTTCGTTGATGCAATGACAAATGTCTATTACTGAGTAGATTCGAGGAAGAGAGTACCTGTAGTTAAATATGACACATTGAAAGCAGTAGCCTAAATAGCTTGGAACTCGATGCAACTTAGCGTGTCAGACAGCAAGATATGCAGATATTTCAAACAGTGTGTAAGACAGGTGCATGAAAACCTGCAATATATGGACGACGTCGGCTAGTGCTTGTACGCTTGGACCAGTAACGCTTCACCTTGTTGCTTCTAAATCATTCCAAACTAGGAAGCTTTCCGGTGCTACTGAATCACTTCCCTCCGGAACATCAATCACCCGGAAATAAAGAACCCCGCATAATTTGATGCGGTGTACGGTTGTGTTTCCTTTTTAAAGCAACTACGATTGTCGCGCGGTTCGTACTGCGCTGGCTGAGTAAACCCGCGCGTACTCGGGTCCTTATTCCTGCGAGTGCACAGTAAAGTAATCTGTTTGATCACGTGACTGAATGTTCTCCAAGAAAGAACTTTAGCGCCCGTGCATGAGCACTTTCGCTGCACCTTCGCATAAATTGCTCGGGTATTTTGCAGTGCATTGCATTTGCGCATAAGAGTTGGGTCTAGCGATTAGTGATCACCAACCCCAGGCGCACTACACAGGAGACTTGGAAGGCACCAGTCGTCTACTCTTGTCATTACGTCATCTGTGAGACTGCACAGGACTTTATCTGAGTCTGATTCTCAGTCTAAGGTGAATCTGCTGTCACCGAGCCAGATCAAATTCCGAGGTTATTGAGGATCAATAGTCTGAACCCATTGCTGAGACTAAGGTTTGGTGAGATTTGCAGTGCGCATTTGTATACGACTGATACAAGATTCGCCTCGTCCAATACTGGTAGCTTTTTAGGCTCCTTTTTTGCAAGCTTACCAACGGTGGCTTCAGTCGCCGCTTATCCTTTGCCACGCACCGCTGATCACGCGTCTCGTTTCTTCCATTCGCTTGTTCCACTTGGCTATTCAGATTTGTCCCTTTTGACTCCTGCAAGTTTTGCTTTGTTCTCATACATCTATTACTTGTGAACTAAGCAGTTCTCCATCGTTTACTTTATTTGAAAATTCATTCCTACTTGTGGTTGCAGCGTCACATTTTAGATCACTGACAAGGGACATTATTGAACGAGTTAAGATTTTATTGAGTGCGACAAATACAGATCGATATACAATCAGCTAACCTAACGATACTTTAGCCTAGCGACTTTTTTGATCATAAATCACCTCTACCACCAGAGACTAGAGCCCATCATAGCTATGCCACCTGCTAAAAAGGCCAGGACCTCTGCCCCCGCTCACCACCACCATCAAATACTCAACTCTTCTGCTTCCAGCACACCGTCCACGTTTCAGCCCTCGCATTCTGGCACCGCGCTTGTGTTTACTGCCCAGGAACAGGATCTATCTTCCAAATCACCCAGTCATAGTCACCAGAATGATTTGTTAACTTCACTACAAGTCGTTCAGCAGCCTACAGCGGCAGACCCCAATGCGACGGCCGTCCCTAGCGGCCTCAAACTAGCCAGAGCTTGCGATCAGTGCAAAGAAAAGAAGACCAAATGTGACGGCGTGAAGCCCACTTGCGGACTGTGCAAGAAACTAGGTAAAGAGTGTCATTACTCTGTCACACGTAAGCCCGGGCTAAAACCGGGCTACGGCCGAGAGTTTAACGAAAGACTCGAGGTGACGGAACGCAACCTCGACGCAAACGCGTCGCAAGTACAGGCGCTTCACTCGCACCTGACTAACACGTCACATGACGTCAATTACCTGAAAGACTGCGTTCCTCAACTCCAGGGGATCGTCGAGGCGTTGCAGAACCAGGTCATGGGTTTGCAGCAGCGTCAGCAACAGCAGGAACATGGCTTAGGCGGTGTGCATGTGAAGCAGAGAGAACAGTGGGATATCATGGAGGGAAGGCTCAAGGGACTGGAAAATGTCATACATGACTGGAATCAACTTGGCGGTCCAAAGAGCATTCAAAGTGGTCAGAATAGTTATCAACCCGTGCCAATAAATGGGCCAGATGCGAATTTCCCTGTGAATAGTGAGGGCGGTCTGATGAATGGGCCTGTAGGTGTGAATCCCCCTTCTCTTCCTCCTGTAAATCCAGTGCATCAATCAGAGGAGTTCCATGACGCATCGTATGGCAGCAACATCGCCAATCCTGCTAATTCCCACCCCAGTGATCCATCGACAATCCTTGCGTCCTTGCCCGCAACATCCACAATAATTGATCTGTACTTTCGCAACATTCATCCCGCCTTTCCCATTTTGCATAGACCAACCATTGAACGCAAGCTGCTGCAAACTCCACGGCTGAATCTCCCGAATTCGTACGCCAATGACGCCTCTGACCCAAAAAAGGACAGCCTTTACTATGCTTTGGTACTGGTCACTCTGAAACACATACCGAACCTGCACATGACAGAAGATGTCTTTGAGGGTTGCAGAGCAAAATGCAAAGAGAAAATTCTAGCTAGTTGCATCTCCGTAGCCACCTTTGACCAGCTGCAGGCAATGACTTTGTTAGCATTTGACTCATATGGGCACGAAAACAACCCTGAAACATGGAGTTATATCTCGATCATCAGCTCCGGGGTAATACACTTGGGGCTAACTAGAGAAACAAACACAGCACAGCATGCCCATTTCCTAGAAAATAGACATTTCAGACGACCTTCTACTACAGGATCAGGATCTGTAGACATATCCTCGTCCCGGGAGTCCCATAATAGTTCTTCTGTGCACCCTTCGGCCAATTCTTCGCCTCAAAATGCAGTTCATTCTCTTGGTTCGGGCAAGCATGTGGCTAATAAGAATTCACCCACTAATGTCAGCAAAAAACGCAAGTCACTCAGTGCCCGAGTTCCCAAACTTCTTCGGAAGCCGGAAAACTGGACAGAGGAAGAATCGAGAAGAAGATTGTTCTGGGGAATCTACATGCTTGACGTGCAGTCTGCCGTATCGAATGCGTTTCCTCTGAAGATTCCGGCCGATGAAATCACATGTATGCTACCTGTGAAGCACAGTTTGTGGTATTGGTCGAACAATCCCGGAGAAAGACTTGGTGAAAAGTTTGGCGAGAAAACCGGAGGGTTAGCTTCGTTGAGCGAAGATGTTTCGCCAGGACGGTCGAATGGACGGGAGAAACGTGGAAGCGTTAGTACTAACACTTCAACCAATACGAAATTCAACACCGCAGCAAATGCCAATACTCATGCATCTGGTACGAGCGAGTCTCCTGATGTCTTTATAGACGAAGATGAAGAACTTTATGACTCCTTTGCCTACTATATTGAATTGTTGCATATTCTTGGCGAGATTCATTTGTTTCTGCGTAATCCTGTCGATCTCTTTAGTTTTAAAGAGGTGCTTGAGTTTCAAAAAGGTTTCATCGCGCTGTACAACAAAATCGTGAAATGGAAATTGTCTATTCCTAAGCGATACATCGACCTTTTAGACCGTTGCCAAACATGGGACGACATGTTCTCTATGGATATAAACCTGGCTGCTCTTTATCACACGACAATCATCAAACTCAATTCAGCTGTGGGCTATCTCTACGCACAAACTGAGTTTTTAGCTCCTTCGAATTCTGCAAAAGAGCGCTCACTGGCTAGCGTCCAGTACCTTATCACCTTAGTGAAACGATTACAAGTGAACAACGAGAGACACAACAAGGCCAGTGGTATCACATTTGAGGAATACCTTGGTTTCTTAGGGCCCTGTTTTGCCTTCACCTTCTGGGTAGCTGCGCGCTTGATGATGGTAGATTGCATAATTAAAGAGACAATCTTTCCGAAAGACATTGAGTTTCTCGTTGACTTAGTGACACAGCTGGGCAAATATTGGCGCTTTGCTGCAAAGTACTCTGCCATCCTGAATTTTTTAATGGGAGAATCTTTGAAAGTCCAGCGCAAGTCGATATATGTTGAGAACGGTGTTCCCCAGATGCGTAGGGCCTCTGTTTCACCCAAAAATGTTCTGAACGGTGGAAACCAAGATCAGAACGATGAAGAGGAAGACGACTCCGACAGTGGTACTGGAACGGGCGGAGATGAAGCAAGTGATGATCCTGAAGGTAAAAGCAAGACCAAAAATGGAGAAGACGAACCAGTGAGACATTCGAAGATCTTTGCTGATATGCGCAATACCGCATATGTGTTAGACTTCATGTTCACCAAGAAGATTGAATCGATCAAGAACTTGTCACGTTCAGATTCAGGAACGACCTCAAACGGACAAGTGCATGCCCAGACCGGCTCCAGCAATATGTCCAATTTGTCATCTATTCCACGCAACCGAAGCGTACTGTTCACGTTCCCAGAGCCAGCGCCAGAAACACATTTGTTCCAGCACAATTTCGAAATGAGCTCGTCGCAGCAGAAATCAGGCTACACCAACGGCTTTCCCGATCCCTCAGCCCCACCTGGGACATCTGGGATTCCAGCCGCTCAGCGACCTTCACTTTTCCCGAAACGTGACGATTATAACGCACCGAGTGTAGACAGCGGGAACGATGAAACTGGCGCTACGCCGATTTCTGCAATAGATAATACCCTATTCCCTAGTGCCGTAACCAGTGGGTCACCTCAGATCCCTGGAAATGCGGGCAAAGCCGCAAGTTCATCGTTTGCCAATGCTGGACAGAACGAATTCAACGAGCCCAATGCCCCTTCTACGGCTAACTATGGAGCTGCGAACCAAACAAATACTTCTGGCAGCTCGGCGCAAAAGCGGCCGGCTGTCGAAAGCCTTGACAATATCTTTCAATGGTTTAGGTTCCCTGTTAATATTAATAGCACGATGAACACCCCCAGGCCACCCGATTCCGAGGCGTTTTACTCTTTTAACGAGTCTGAAGAAGTTTCAAAGGAGCAGAGCCAGAAAAGTCAACAGATGCAGACCCGGCAAGCACGTCAAAACGCTTCTATGCCTTCGCCCACAGCCAGCTACCCTGAGAAAACAGCAAGAGAAAAATCTTCTGTCGTATTCACGGGAATATCAGAGGAGAAAGAGCCCAAAACGCTGCGTAACTTCAATATGTTTGAGCAGAAGTCATCTCTTTTCGGACCAGGAACAGATGGTGACACGCGTAATAGTGGAATGTTCAATGATGGCATGCTTGTGACTGACCCGGACAAGGATTGGCTTGATTCTTTTGCAATTTAATGGAGAGGAGACGTAACAACTACAAGGCATAAGTGTTTGTATCTAATTAACTCATGAGAGGCTGTATTATATGACATGTATAACTAAAGCATTGTAATGAATGAAAGATGGCCGCAGAGATGCGCTCCCAGCTCTTAGAAACTCCGTAACTATTAATTGGATCTTGGGGTGTACTCTGACTGTGGCTTCGGACTAGTCAAAGGTTGGTTAACGGCATAACAACATTAGGCTATCAGAATAGTATGTCTACAACCCGTGGCTCTGAAAAGAGAAATTTTTCCACTAGTGCTACGAGTCTGGCACGCTTTGACTGGAAAAACAGTAGTCGGTGTTCGGCCGAAGCTCCTTTAAACCTCGCCTATCCACTACATCTACCGAGGTTCAATATTAGATGAAGCCAACTACAAAGATAGAATTTTGAATGCAGGAAAACGCGACGCTCTAGTGTTCTTGAGCTCTACAAGTGACGCTTTGTGCTAGTATGCCAAAACCAACAACTAGAAGAACCTGCACGCACCGCATGAAAGCGCGCTAGCAAACACCGAGGACAAAGTTAAACCACACAATTCTGAGGTGCAGTTAACTAGTTATGCAAGTTATCTCCGTTTACTTAGTTAGCTTTGTCTCCGGTGAATGCTCCAAGCTTCCAAAGCCCTATCAAGTGGCATACACGCAACATCAAGCGGTCTGGAGTATTCTTCTTTTCTCATCTAACCAAGAACACTACAAACTATGTGATGCGGCCCAACCCTTCGGAGCGGTTTCCGAATGCGCCCAAAATCCGAAATCGCGGGCCATCGGCATACCCTAATTTGTACATACGGCTTTTGCAAAAAGATAATGCACTTCATCTTCTACTTTCCCCTATCTTTGTTGAGTCCGCCATTTTTCTAATGAAGACCCCGCCGGAAAAGGTCTTCATCAACTACAACATGTCACGCAGAAGTCAACGAGTATCCCTGTCGTGCAAAGAGTGCAGACGCCGAAAGACAAAGTGTTCAAGAGGACTTCCGAAATGCGAGCAGTGTGCAAAGCGCGGCCTGCCTTGTGAGTACGAAGATGCGAATGTAAGACCTGGTGTTGTGAGCTCCGTGAATAGAACCGCTGCTAAAAATAGCGCTAATGGTAGCGACGGCCTGTCGGAAATACGGACCTCACTTTCAGACCTGGCGGAGGATGTGTCGCCTGTTCCGAAGCGGTTGAAGGTAGCTGATCCAGAGTCCAACGGCTCAAAGAGAATTGTGAGTAATGGGAACGGGACTGTTTCCACACCCAGTCTGGGAGTTGTCGTCCCGGCTAATACGGTAAATGGAACGTCTCTGTCTCCCGATGACATTGCCGGTGAGCTGCAATCAGCAAGCGAGATGCTGGCGCAGCTCAAGAACAAGGTCGCTGCCACATGCCCAAATTTAAGCTCCGAGCCCTCTATTCTGGATGAGAAAATGCCAGCCATACATCTGAACTCCGTCTACCACAAAGAGGCAAAGAGCACATACAGTGGTGCACTAGGCATCCATGCTATCAACTCTATCAGGGGAACATTCTCACACCTAATGCCCATCTTTTTGAAGAGCATAGCGTTTGAGCGAGACAAGTGGAAGGCGAAGGTAAAGCAAGAGACGGAGCTCATCAACAAAGCATTTTTCCCCTCGGGAGAAACAGACTATGACAGGTTTAGCAGCAATCTGTTACACGTTTTTCCCAGTTATCACATGCTATACGAGAGGCTGTTGTTTTTCCAGAGACACCTGCTTCCCTTCTTCTGCTTTCTCGAGATGGACGTTATATGGACGTACTTTGACGAGTTCTTTGAGCGTGGGGCATACGGAGAGCTGGTGTTTCACAGACCCAAAAAGTACGCCTATTACTCCAAATTGTCGCTGATTTTGGGCATCACAGCTCTGTCCGTCATATTCAGTAAGACAGCACATCCAAAGCTCGTGACAAATTTCCAGTACACTTTAGATGCTAGCTCTACTACGGTTGCGCGGCTGGCTAAGAAAGCGCTAAACTATTCGAACTTTGTCGAGAAACACTCGATATCCGCTCTACAAGCATTACTGGTCTTGCAGGCCATCAAAGTGCACGACCCCTTCGACAGCGATTCATCTGAAAGGTCAACATCCTACGCCTACATGCATCTTATCACCAGCATAGCCTACACGATTGGGCTGCACAGAGACCCAGACAAGATCAAAATGTATTTGTTCAAAAACGAGTGGCTGCCCCTACGCATATCCAAGACGGTGTGGAGACGGACATGGGCATACATTCTGTCTCTAGATGCATTTTATGCCATTTCGTTGGGATACCCCCTACTTATTCGTGAGGGAGATTACGATTGTGCCGAGGTAAGAGAGTCTGCTGTTGATGTAATGCGCTACAAGTCTGCAGCATTGATGAGAGAAGTTGCCATAGCGTTTGGTCAGCTTGAGCCACTTAGTTTCAACGACGTCGGTGCTCTCATCAAGAAGGTTATGAACTTTTTGCAATACGAGATGCCCTCATTCAGTTCGCTGTTCAGCCCTTGCGAGAAGAATAGAACTTCCAAAGTGACCAATTGTCTGATGCTGGAAATAAAAGGCACCATGCTCAACGTAGTGGAGCTGATGATTGACCTGGTAAAGTGTGTCAGTGAGAATAAGGCTTACATTAACAGCCAGCGAAGCAAACCATTGAATGAGGCCGAAATTCACCAGCTTCATGGACTTGCTCTCGAATATCAAATCAAATGTTTCAAGGTTTCGACCTTTGACCTGTATCTCCTCAAGCATATGTGTTCGAACAGCACTGTGTTTGAGGGAAACCCTCTCTTTATTACCTACTTGTATCCGAAGTTCACAGGCAACTCGTGCTTCTATGACATGCTTTACTGCGCCAACAATGTGAAGAGGTTTAAGGACTACGAATTGTGCAAGGGCTACTGCGCCCGTACTGCCAGGCTGTCTGTTGAAGACTTTTGCTTAGACATGGAACAAATACTCTTTGACAACACTTCAAGTGTATCGCCTGAGCTACAAGCGAAAGAGGCGGGGCTTGTCGGTGCCATGTTCTCTACCAAGGCAATCCTTTCTTTTGCTTACGATTTCATTGTAGACACGTCTTCCAACGTTTTACAAAAATACTACGACATTTTCTTCAAACAGCGTTTTGTGCTGTTTGTGTGCTTTCTTACAGACATTTTGTCTAGGTCGGATACTGACAGTTCTTTGCTCAAGAATACAGGCAGCCAAAAGGCAAAGGACATACTTGTAGCAAAGGCGAAGATGTACATGGAGCATGTTTACTCTAGCAACGTCACTGATCTACCCGAATCTTTGCCAGATAAAGTCTCTCTTTCTCCTGTCGATACTTCGACTGTTGCAGAGAAAACAGATATAGCCGTTGCTTCCAATACGGAAATTCCTGCAACTCCTAGCCAGTTTGTTCCAAGCGATTGGTTGAGAGACGACGATATTGACACAGACCTAGACCTTAACAGAATGCTCAACGATATCTTTTGCGCTGACCCAACAAGTATAATGATTGATGGGTTTTAGTAGGCGTGAAATGTGAGAAGAGTATATGGCTTTCTTACTCCAAATATTAATCTATTCGACAGTTACCATACTTGTATATATTTACTGATTGACGTTTATATAGTCGCCTCAAGCGCCTTGATTTCCTCAAAGTAGTGAGCAAGCTCCTCCCATGCACCCTTGGGCAAATCCTGGTTCAAAGGAGCTCTGCCGAGGTAGGACTCTCCAATTCCCGTGGCTAGGTGGATAGCCTTCTTTATGCCAATGACACCAAACTTCACAACAATCTCTTCGCCTCTAGAAATAGTGTGCTGCAACTCAGCAGCCCTTGCAAAATCACCCTTTTCGTAAGCGTTGAATAGGGCGACGTAGACTTTGGGGAAAGCGCCAGAGAGCGCGTCAACGGCTCCCTTGAATCCCACGGTCAAAACGGGGAGCAAGATCTGGCCGAGACCAGTGAAAGGTGCAAAATTGTTTGCCTGCACCTCTTTACTTAAACCGATGATAGCATCATGGGAAACATCACCATGCGAGATTTTACAGCCTACGATATTTGGATGGGCAGAAAGCTTGACTACCGTGGTAGGATCAATGTAAATATTGTTGGAGACACCTGGGTAGACATACACCATAACGGGCAGCACGGCTTTATCCGCTACCGTGTTGAACCAGTCAATAATACCCTGCTGCTTGATGCCCGCTCCATAGTAGTTACTAGGAAGAACCAAGGCGTGTGAAGCGCCAGCTTTCTTAAGCGATTCGATCTCCTCCAAAGCGTCTACTAAGGAGTTCTGGACAACTCCACCTAACACCGCAAAATTTGGGACCTTGTCCTTCACTGTTTTAATAACGTCAAATCTCTCCTGGCGTGTGAGGTGAACACCTTCACCAGTGGAACCCATGATGACAGCACCTTTGATGCCATTTCTAGCGAGGTGGCTACAGAGGTTCACAGCAGCGTCAAAGTCGATTGAGTAACCATCTTTTTTGAAAAAGGTTGGGATGGGCGTGTAGATTCCTGCCCCTGGTGGTGTTACTGGCATTTTTGGATAGTGGTGTAGCTAGTCAGAAATGGGTGAGCACCGTTGGTATGATGGGGGAAATAGACCGTATTTAAATATCCATACACATTTGAAGCTGTAATCATGGAGACCGCACTTATGGCCCCCCGGATTGTGGAGAAAAATTCCTCTTTGAGAGACGTTTCGTGATGTTGTGCAGAATTTTGCATATTTTTGCGTCGAGGTGCAGAAATCCCGCTTTTGCCGCGCATCAGAGCTTCTTTGGCTCCTGGTTTTCGTGTCGTCTTTCTTCCGGGCTGAGAGGGTGGTGATTTATAAATGGGAGTGCAAAGGACGGCGTTTGATTGAGGTGTTTCCTGTGAAATTAAAGTAACGAAGAGCATAGTACAGCTTGTGTCATGTCAGATCTGTTGAAAGGAAAAGTAATTGTCATCACAGGTGCCAGGTAAGTTTAAACAGGTTGAAAATTGGATCTGGGATTTATGGTGTCCAGTTCGTGGGAGTGAAATTATGAGGCATTGAGAGCATTGGGTGACAACTATAGATTTGATACACCAACAGTGATCAGTTTCTGAATGAGATAATTGAAAAAGATGGGAAAATGAATTTTAGCGTGAGAAAAAAAGAGGTGCGCCATGGCCTTGGACTGCAGTTTAGGTGAGCGGATCGGGGACTATGGAGGGAACAACTCAATACTTGCCTTTGGTGGGGCGATATACAGATATTGATTGAATTGATGAAATTGATGAAATTGGGCAACATTATTGTCAAAGAGACCGGTATGGGATGATGTTCACCTCCCTTTTACTCAGCGGAAGCCCTGGTTTACTAGCTCACACCGTCAAAAGAGTACACTGAACTCATTCCACTGGGTCATTGAGATGTTTATTACGCTTGAAGAAACTCGTATATTATGAACTGGGCCTACTCAACTTGCAAACAAAAGATCGTCTGCTCCATTTGATCCAATTGACATGAAATTTGTCCCATACAATCACAAGCCACTACCGGCAACTGCCTAACTCAATCCCTCAAACCTCAAACCTCCTCTAATCGCCTTATTTATATCACTACTAACACCCTAAGCACGGGAATAGGAGCCGCTCTTGTGACGGGCCTGGCCGCAAAGGGTGCCCAGGCCATTGCTATAAACTATTACCCAGACAATGAGGACCAGCGTGCGAATGTTGCTGCTTTGAAAGAGCAACTGCCTGCTGGGTGTGAATTCTTTGCCAAGCCAGGCGACATCTCAAAGCCAGAAACGTCCGCTGCGCTCGTCGAAGAGGTAGCAAAGAAATTTGGCAAAATTGACGTTGGCGTATCTAATGCCGGAGTGTGCCAATTCTCTAAGTTTCTAGATGTTTCACCTAAACTGCTGAGACAAACTGTAGATATTAATTTGAACGGGTGTTTTTTCTTCACTCAAGCGGTGTCTAAGCAGATGCTTACGCAGCCTTTAGACGCTAATGGGACGCGAGGATCAATTATTGGCATTAGTTCCATTTCAGCATTGGTAGGCGGTGCATTCCAGACACATTACTGCCCCACTAAAGCTGGTATCTTGTCATTGATGCAATCCACAGCTTGTGCTTTAGGGCCCGATGGTATCAGATCCAACGCTGTGCTTCCTGGAACTATCAGAACTCAACTGAACGACAAAGATCTTGCTAATGAGGAGAAGAGGGTGGCAATGGAGAGTAGAATTCCTCTTAAGAGATTGGGTCACGTGAACGATCTCGTGGGACCTGTTGCATTTTTGGCAAGTGATATGAGTTTGTATTGTAATGGAGCTCAGGTTCTAGTTGACGGAGGTGCGTTCGTAAATCTGCAATAAACCTGACTAGTGGCAGCTTGATGCTGCAGGAAGCTTTGATGGCATTTTATACCTAACAAAAGAATTACAACTTACATACACAATTATGATATATGATTGGGTTCTCTTGGTCGAGGCACCAGCTGCGGTCAGAATTTTATTAGCATATAGTTGCAGAGAGTAAGGCACGATCAAAAGTGACGTGATGTGGAATGAATGCTGTCACTTCTATCATATAAATATCAGTTAGTTCTAATTTTAAGGAACAACAGGGCTTCTCTACTCTGGAACATTTATTCTCTACGTTTACGAGCAGACTCAGTACTAATTAACACGAAATTTTATTATAAGCATATACAGGAGATCACTAACAACCCTCTCTAGACAATCAAACACCCTTAACAGCTTCTTCGTCAGAAGAACCACCAACGCTATGGTGAGATATAGAAGGGTGGTATTCCTCCTCGCCGTGGAGCTCAACACAAAGCTGTTCTAAAGTCTTTCTCTTCGTTTCTGGAATCAATAAGGTGGTAAAGATACCAATCAACATGAAAAGAGCAAAGATCTCCATAACATGAGGTAACCAACAGTTCTTCTTGTCAGGAGCGCAGTTGTGGTTCTGAAGAGTACCGATACAGGTCTGGGCAATAATGGCACCAACTTTGCCTGAGGCAGCGGAGATACCGTGAGCGGTAGATCTGTATCTGGTTGGGTAACACTCACCTGGGACGATAAAAGTGGTGGTGTTTGGACCAAAGTTTTGGAAGAACTGTGCTAAAACGTAGAAGGCCAACAGACCGTGATTGCCCAGCTTGTGATAGGCGAAACCTATAATGCAAAAGATAATGGTTAGCAAGATGAAACCAACTAACTGAATGGGCTTTCTACCGACAGTGTCAATGGTAGCAGCAGAGAACCAGTAACCTGGGATGGAACCAGCGCAAATCAAAATGAGGTTACCAGCGGCGGTATTGTAAAGAGAATGGTAGACGTTCTTAGAAGAAGCGTAACCAATGGTTTCCAAAATGGATGCAGAGTTCAGACCAAGACCATAGTAAGCAATATCCAGCATGAACCACGAGCCAGCCGTTCCAATAAGGAGTTTCATGTGCTTCCATTGGCCAAAGTGTGAGCAGAAGTCTTTGAACGAAGCTTTTGGAGGTCCTTGGTAAGAAGCGGCGTAAGATGCCTCTGATTCTTTAAGCAGCTCAATAGCGTCAACCTTGGCGTTACCATGCTCGCCAGAAACAAATTTGCCAATGTCAGCAGTGGCCTTCTCGAGCTCTCTGGTAACGTCAAAAGTATACCTAGGAGACTCGGGAATGGTCAATCTGAAATAAAGAGCAATGAGACCAGGAACAGCACCAAAACCAATTAAAATTCTCCACATCTGGTCATTAGCCTTGATGCAAGAGCCAACACATTCCTTAGCAGTGTCAGCAACAATCAGATCGTCTTTGTAACCTGCAACGCAGATAATGGCAACAATACCAGCAAGCAATTGACCCCAACCTTGGTTGGCAAAGACAGCAGACATAATAGCACCTCTCCATTTAGTGGTGGCGAACTCCGAAGTAATAATAGAAGACAAAGGGTAGTCACCACCGATACCAATTCCCTGAACAATTCTCCAGAAAGTCAAGATGGCTGCAAAATTGATAGCGGGACTTTGCCCAAGACAACACTGCATAACTGTGGCGGCAATCATGATAATCAGCTCAAGACCGTAAATCTTCTTACGTCCGACATAATCGGCTAACCAACCAAACAAAAGCTGACCAATAACTGTTCCGACAGACGTTGACACCTTTATAAGAGTGTTGGTAGATGTAGGCATTGATCCACCCCAGTGAGCGTAGGTGATCATGTTGATACCAATGTTAATGGCAAAAATATCGTATGAGTCAGTAAGGAAACCAACACCAGCAACCATGACGGCTCTTACATGATACCAGCCAAAAGCAGCAGTGTCGATTTTCTCAAGAGCCAATCTCCTTCTCTCAAGAGGGTCCTCAACGTGGGAGAAATCATTGATGAAGTTATGAAACGCGGCGTTACCACCAGCGGTTTTGTATCCCTCTGTGGCCATGATATATTATTCGAAGTGTTATCTATAAGTAACAACTATAAGAATAGAAGAGAGCTAAGACAAATTAATATTAGAGCTACTGCTAAGAAAAACTTCCAAGAATACTAAGAGCAAAACCAGGAGCCAAGAAACTGCCGTCATTTATAGGAACCGGAACATGTTACTCAACATGAACATCTTACATCCTTGGCAGCCACGTGTGTGATGCAATATCTCATTACCTAAATGGAAAATAAGCACACGAGGCTCGGTATATTTTGGGTAAAAATGGCCAGCCTGAGTAAGCGCGAGGCCGATTAGCGTGAAAAATTGGGGCACGTGGGTCAGGAGTGCGAGAACCGAGACTGACAGAATGAGGATGGTGTGAGGTGTTGCAAACTAGAGGAGAGAGAATAGCTTTAATTCAGGGGGTATACCGTGATGGAGAAGTGATCAGATGGAAGTCAGATCAATGTATAGTCTCCTCTGTTAGCTTCTAAGCCTTTTAAGAGTTCCTTTTGCACGCAGCTTGCACCAGTCCACTACAACAATTACGCGCAAAAAAATTGTCGCAAAGAATATATATTTTGGGACTTTTCATTCTTTCTTTTTCTCATCCCTCTTATTCGCATGGCATACTTTCTTATCTTTTGCAGTCATTCTGATGCACAGGAGTAATAACGCCTCGTGTTGAAAAAACGATACAGCTAGTGCACCCCACGGGTTTTTTAATTTAAGTCGATACAGGTTAATCCTTACGATCTTTGTAACGTAGGGTTGTTCAAGGCGACTATTGCATAAAACGATATCAGATTTTTACCAGATCTTGCACATACATTAATTGGGGTTCAAATCATGTCACACGCGGTCAGATCTTGCCTAGACTATTGGTGTTCTTAGTTTTCTTGGTATTCTTGGTATTCTTGGTATTCTTAGCCTTTATTAATCCCTCAATGCCACAAGAGCAGTATCAGATTTCCATTTGACTTTCAATTAATTTGCAAGAGCAAAGGCAACTTGCAAGACCTCTTCATTGTACTACTGTGCTAAAGATAAAATCGGGGTTGCTCAGAGATCTAAAAGTCTTCCCTAGATTTAGGAGTTGCATCATCCTGCAGCCGTTCACGTGCCCTTAATGCATCTCATTTGAAAGCTGTAATTGGCCAATGAAAGAGCACCCAGCATTTACTGTGAGAAAGAATTTTATCCACAATGATATCCGTGGTTCGGAATTGGCCTTAGAGTAGCGAAACTAAAGCTAGACTATATGGTCAGGCGCTCTAAGCTTTGCATGCGTCAATAATAGAGACCATTCTTTTGGTAATACCCTGAGAAAGACCTAGTTTGAGGCATTAAACTTTTGTAGCATGACTATACTACTTTTGGTGACATTATCAAGTTAATTTTATGTTGTTAAGGGCATTATTCTGTTGATTTATAAGGGCGCAATGAACACGTGGTTTCCTAAGCACATAATAAAATATTTTTTCATATGGGAAAGCAAGAATCCCTATGGCGGAAAAGAGGTAGACAAATCTCAAAATGTGGATTTTAGTGTGTCTTGTTGGGCTTACAATATAGATATCGTGATATCATTTCTGAACACTAATGGGTGCATTTAGGCTAAAGGTCGTCAGCTACACGATCGTAGAAGAACATATATTTGAAGACAATGTTACTTGCACAATCTGCAATTGTCTGTATCAATTATCTTGAACATTGTCATCTGTGAAATAAGTGCAAATGGCCTCAACCGTTAAACGCATGCCTAGTGTACTGTTCACTAATATTTTGCACTTAATTCACTGGCTTCAAACAAATGAATGCATGTCCTCAAGGGACGAGAGTTTGCTAAACATCAGATAAAACGGTAGACAAGATGGTTGCATTTTATTCTTCCGTTTCATTTGATTGAGCAAGGGCCAGGATCGTTGTCTTTGAAATTTTTGATAGTCAATCATTTGCCAGATTGCTATAATATATTAGAACATTGTTGAGGAGTGATGTTTGGTCAGCCCAGATATTCAATTATTTCCCTTGAAGTGAAAATTTGACTTTATTGTTCCCATCATTGTTTCTAACTTACTGCCGCTGCCTTGAAACAGCTCTTATTTCAATCTTAACTCTTCATTGAATAAAGGATTTTCTGAGGCAAAAAAAAATCAGATTCAAGTCAAACCCACCTTCGTCGATATTCAAATTTACAACGAATCAGTTATAGGAGTTTATTACTCTTAGTCTTATATGCTTCATTTACTGATTACTATCTATAAAATTAGCAGTATCAGATAATCCACATGGTGGAACAGATCAACCTTCTATTTGATAGGTACTTCGGTCACCCTTTCGAGTACCAAAAATCGAATAAGTTTGCTCACTATAGCTGGACAAATTGCGTGTGCTCACGGCACTATCCTCGTTCAGCAATACCGGCGAATAATCGTTGTGAGAAACTGAATATTTGCACGCCATCCGATGGTAAGATTCTGATTTCCTGCTACAGTAAGCATCGGTAATACTAGCAAAAGTAGTTATGATCCATATATACGAAGCCTTCGAACCATTTATATTGTATTTCTGCTAATCTTTGTTTTCCTGCTCACTCTGAGTCGTTCGTTTGCTGTAAACAGCATTGTATTCTTTCCACCCTTTTGATTTGGCTTGCTTAAAGTACCCTTTCCCTTAACAGTTCCTTCATCAGAGGTTTCCCTCATGGAGGTGTCCTTGACGTATCTAATTCACCTTAGTCAAACCATGGTCACGTGATCTTATTCTGCAACATAGTTATGTCGCAAATATCGATTTCTGCACATTATATAACAACATCCGTGCACCATAGATGCTAATTTCACCTAATGCAGCAATGTGTAAACAAAACTTAAGTTTTTCCCCGATTAGGCAACCGCGACCGGTCTCAGTGGTTTTGCCTCGCTCACACCTAAAAAAACATAAACAAACAAGGGCGAAATTTCGAAACGAAATTGTGTGCGAAAAAACGCC
This sequence comes from Wenyingozyma naganishii, assembly GCA_003706235.2. Lineage (NCBI taxonomy): Eukaryota > Fungi > Ascomycota > Pichiomycetes > Pichiales > Pichiaceae > Wenyingozyma > Wenyingozyma naganishii. The sequence goes on along the minus strand of PPKS02000016.1, from coordinate 186,388 downwards.
AAAAGATACAACATCAGCGTTAGCTAGTGACATCTTCTTTTCTCTAGTCAAGCCATCATGAGAGAAGTTATTTCCGTTAATGGTAAGTAATCAATTGGTAGCAAGAGGCTACTTTGTTTTTCCGAAATAGCGGCGTGATATGAGTCGCCCAACGATTACGAAGTAAGGGAAACAAGGCGATCAGAATGATGCGACAACACCAATGGAGGGTGAGACAAGACATCAACATCGAAAGTCCAATTCAAGTTTAATGCAATACTGAGCTTGGATGATGAACTGAAATTCAACCAATCAAGTCACAACGAAACAGCAGACAGCAGCCAATTATCCAATGACCAGACAAATCATGTGCTCGACAGATATGTGAGACTAGGCAATATACGCGTTACTTGGAGACTCTTTGATGTGCGACTCACTGCGGCTTCTTGTACTTGTGTTAGCGGCCTAGTTTTTTAGTTGATTTGTCGTCACTTGACTTACAAATTAGCTGGTAGTGACGTCTATTAGCTAACATCAACGCTCTTTCAGCGTCAGGCTCCTTCGCTTCAACCAACATCGTTGCACTCTGGTCAAGCAGTTATTTAACACCCATACTCATTACTAACACCCCACAGTTGGACAAGCCGGATGTCAAATCGGTAACGCATGCTGGGAGCTGTACTCACAAGAGCACGGCATTACTCCAGATGGGTACTTACAAGAAGGACTAAATGAGCCAAAGGGCGGCAATTCTGGATTCTCTACTTTTTTCTACGAAACCGGCAAGGGCAAGTTTGTCCCCCGTTCCCTCTACGTCGATTTGGAGCCCAATGTGATCGATGAGGTCAGAACAGGAAAGTACCGCAACTTGTTCCACCCTGAGCAACTGATCAATGGTAAGGAGGATGCCGCTAATAACTATGCCCGTGGTCACTACACCACTGGACGTGAGTTGTTAGATGACATCTCTGACAGAGTGCGTAAGATGACTGACCAGTGTGATGGGCTACAGGGTTTCTTATTCACCCACTCTCTGGGAGGAGGAACAGGTTCCGGATTAGGTGCTCTGCTGTTAGAGCAATTTTCTAACGACTACGGCAAGAAAGCCAAGCTGGAGTTCGCCGTTTATCCAGGTCCTCAGACTTCGACCTCTGTGGTAGAGCCATACAATACCGTGTTGACTACTCATACTACGCTGGAGAACGCCGATTGTACTTTTATGGTCGACAATGAAGCCATTTACGAGATGTGTCGCAAGAACCTGGGAATTGCCAGACCTTCCTTCGGTAACCTCAACTCGCTGATTGCCCAGGTCGTGTCATCTGTAACGGCATCCTTACGTTTCGACGGTTCTTTGAACGTCGACTTGAACGAATTCCAGACCAATCTGGTGCCATACCCTCGTATTCACTTTCCTCTGGTGTCTTACGCTCCTATTCTTTCTAAATCACGTAGCGTCCATGAGGCCAACTCCGTCGCTGAAATCACCAATGCCTGTTTCGAGGCTGGCAACCAGATGGTTAAGTGTGACCCAAAGTCTGGTAAGTACATGGCGACCTGCTTGCTCTACCGTGGAGATGTTGTCAATCGCGATGTCCAGACTGCAGTCGCTAATGTCAAGGCCAAGAAGGATGTGCAGCTGGTAGACTGGTGTCCAACCGGATTCAAGATTGGTATCTGCTTTGAGAGGCCAACCGCGATCCCTGATTCTGAGCTTGCAGAGGTTAACAGAGCTGTATGTGTGCTATCTAATACCACTGCCATTGCCGATGCTTGGCAGAAGATTGACCAGAAGTTCGATCTGATGTACAAAAAGAGAGCTTTTGTTCACTGGTATGTGAGTGAGGGAATGGAAGAGGGCGAGTTTGCCGAAGCTAGAGAGGATTTGGCTGCGCTGGAGACGGATTACGTGGAGTTGGGCGGCGAGAGTTACGGTGAGGAGGAGTACTAATTGAGCTCGATAATGCCACAAGGCGCTAGAGAGTGAATGCTGACATTCTTTTTCAGTCACGTGATTCCATATTCGACTTTCCTGCTCATTGCAAATCCATAATTTTTGTTAACTATGCGTGGGGTGCACCATAAACATGCCATTGTTGATAGTATTAGCAAACATGTGAGTGCACCAGTGGCTCACTCTGTCGTGCGCTACCACTTATAGTGCTTAGTATTTTGTATCTTTTAATTTATACCCATAGTGTTAGCCTTCAGACCTCTTCTCTCTACGTGGAGTGCAGCGGTGTCTCGGAAGCTAATTTATCGTAGAAACCATGCTATTAGAAAAACCGTTATTTCCTAGTGGAGAAGTCAAAACACAGCCTACTCATTGATGGCCAGATTTGCTTGCTTATAAAGAGATTATATACATTGTCATGGCGACCTGTCTATTGCACCCCTAGGGGACGGAAACTGCAAGGGCACGGATGTTATATGTAGTGTACGGATGTATTAAAAATCTGTGCTACAATGCAGTCCCTACGGAGTTTGTGAAGATGGCAAAATATTCTACTCCTGAATGAACTATTTCTAGCTAGAACTACCCGATAATGAACCGAAGATCAGAGGCTCGTGCTGTGTGGTAAGCATCCTAAGTTTTGCATCCACTAGCAGTCCATCCCGGCCCTTTGTGCCCCTCCTTACACCTTTACTAACACTAACAAGCCAATTTTTCACCAAGATCGGCGCATGCAGACATGGAAATCACTGTTCACGTGACCATGTGCGACCAGTGAAGTCCCGTGTATTGCTGTTTCAGCAGCTCTACGATAATCCCTTTCTTGAGGAGAAATCTGAAGACGCCAAGGACACCAGTGATAGCAACGATGAAGCACTCTCAAACGATGGAGATCAATATCCGTCCACCATCAAACTAACCCCGGAAGAAATACAACAACGATTGGACTTCTACTTCAAAGACATCTTTGTCGAACTTTCTTCAAGTTACGGACGCATAGAAGACATGGTGATATGCGAAAACTCAAATGCTCATTTGTCTGGTAACGTTTATGTAAAATTTTCTGATGAGGAAGCTGCTGTCAAATGTCTCGAGGCCTGCGCCGATCGCTGGTACAACGAACGGCCTGTTTTTGTAGAGCTTTCACCTGTCTCGGATTTTGATGCTGCAACATGCAAGACCCATATGCAGCATAAATGTGACAGAGGTGGCCTTTGCAACTTTATGCATGTAAAGGAGCCTAGTGGCGATTTGAAGTTGGAGCTGTTGAAAAGCCAGCAGAAGTATTATCAAGCCAGTGGTTCAAATCATAGCAATGGGTTGTAACTGTAGCTAGAGTGCTGAAAAATAGTATCATGTATATGTGTATAGTAATAAGTTTGGGAACCTAGTGTTCGAAGCGTCAGCACTATGTTTTGGGGAAATTTTATATGGTGCACGGTTGTTATGTCTGATTATAATTGTAGTTGAAGCTTACAATAGCACAGACCTTCTATTGTAGGCAGTCACAGGTCCGGGGCTACCTTTGCAATCCTTTATTTCTGATAGGCTTCCAAATGTGTCCACTAGCGAACTTCCTAAGCTTTAACAACATATCAGGGGGGCAGAAATTTCATGAGGAGTTGTGGATGATTTGTTACTGACCATCACGATTGCTAGTTATTCAATTGCATCAACTAGAGCTCATTTGATTGCGTAAGTCTTGTAAAAGCTTGTTGGCTTTCCAGTTCTCTCTGGACCAGACAAAAGCATCCTCTCTTCCTATGTTCAGCCAAGTTTATTAGTGTACGGGTGTTTTATCTTTTCGGTGCACGGAAGTGATATCGCTCATGTATTTCATCGCCACTGAATCTGAGGGCCTTCATCGCAGTTCAGTTGCACATTCAAAGCAACCAATTGACACATTCAAATGGCTGATAGATACTCATTTTCGCTCACCACCTTTTCGCCTAGGTAAGTAGATGTTAATTAGTGAAGAATTGGGATCACACGCTGAAGTTTTTTGCCACAGTGGACGTTGTTTCATAGCTTGATAATGGTGGCCTCAGGAAGTTACTCGATGGTGGCAGGCACAGTAGGGCAGCACAGGACAATTGTAACGGCTTGTTTCAAGATTGAGGTAGTTGTTTCGGTTTGATCAATTTGTGAATCATTTGTTTGGAGGTTGGGTGTTTCAGAGGGTATGGTAATGTTGCCATAACGTTGAGGTTAACTGAGAAGTGGTACCCAAGTGGAATGCCCCCGACTACACGACATAGCCGTGATGAGTCGATTAATCTGAAGCCCTAGATTCAATCTACTGTAAAACCACACTTGCCACTATCATGTCAACCCTGACTTGAACATACTATAGCTATCAGTGACCACTTCACCTCATCGTACAGTACAATTACTAACACAAACAGCGGTAAACTTAAGCAAATCGAGCACGCCTTGGCGGCCGTGAAAAATGGTGTAACTTCCATTGGAATCAAAGCCACCAACGGTATTGTCATAGCCACTGAAAAGAAAAGTCCATCAGTTTTGATCAACTCCAACCTCCACGAAAAAGTGTCGCAGATCACGCCGGATATTGCCATGACGTACGCCGGTATGGGTCCAGATTTCCGTGTCCTTGTGGACAAGGCACGTAAGGTTTCACACACTAACTACAAGCGTGTGTATAACGAGAACCCTCCTACGAAGATCTTGGTGTCGGAGGTGGCTAAAATCATGCAGGAAGCCACGCAGAGCGGAGGTGTGCGTCCATTCGGTGTTTCGCTGTTAGTGGGTGGATACGACGAGAATAACGGGTACATGCTGTATCAGGTAGATCCCTCTGGTAGTTATTTTCCTTGGAAAGCGACGGCAATTGGAAAAGGTTCGAACGCAGCCAAGACCTTTTTAGAGAAGAGATGGAACGAGGAACTCGAGCTCGAAGACGCCATTCACATTGCCCTGCTGGCCCTTAAGGAGTCGATTGAAGGTGACATGAACGGAGAGACCGTGGAGATAGCTGTTGTTGGAGAGCCTAACGATGCCCTGCTGGGTTATAAAGGCGTGGAGGGATCGGTTGGCCCTAGAGTGAGGAGGCTGGCTCCAAGCGAGATAAATGACAGGTTAGAGGCGTTGTAGGCCGACGAGGTTAATCAAGTGAGCGGATATAACTTAAGTATAAATAGCTGTTAGCTGTAAGAACTTATTGTGTGTTGCACTAACCTCTAGGCGCAGCCTTGGGGTGTGAGGGCTGACTAGATCTTCTTTTGCACTACGTACTGCTGTAATTTTAGGCAATTGAATCCAACACTCTCCATGGGACTATCATCCTTTGGCAGATATTCCAATCACTATACCTTTGTCTAAAATTCCCCAAAAACACCTCCCATATTTTCAGCCAAACATTACTTTAGATCTAACATCTTCTAAAATCAGGCTCTTTGAACAATTACCACACTCTCAGTCTCTCAAAAATCCAGCTACTTCAACACGCACGGCAACCCTAATGCCATCTGACTGCACGTCCCTAGCCAATCTCCAAACGCACAACTCCGAAATTTCGCACCGCCAAATTTTCTTATCTCTGTTTTAGCACATCTCCAAGTGCACCTCTTCCTTATTAACTACTACTGTTATATCTGCTCTTCCCACATAATGAGCTACGCCAACGACTTTATCGACTTTGTGAACGCCTCACCCACACCATACCATGTCGTGGAGAACACCAAGAGCCTTCTCACGGCGGCCGGTTTCGTTGAACTGTCGGAGCGTTCAAGCTGGGCTGGCAAAGTGAAAAAGAACGGCAAGTACTTTGTCACAAGAAACTCCAGTTCTATTATTGCTTTCACCATCGGAGGCGGCTATTTACCTGGAAATGGTATTGCTATGGTTGGTGCTCACACAGACTCGCCTGTTTTGAGGCTGAAGCCCATCTCAGACTCGAGCAAAGAGGGATTCGTCCAAGTCGGTGTAGAGACCTATGGCGGTGGTATTTGGCACACCTGGTTTGACCGTGACTTGTCGGTGGCAGGAAGAGTTTTCGTAAACGACAAGGACGGAAACTTTGTTTCTAAGCTTGTCAAAATCGATAAGCCTATCCTGAGGATCCCAACTTTGGCTATCCATCTGACCAAAGACAGATATGTCAAGTTTGAGTTCAATAAGGAGACGCAGTTCAGGCCCATTGCCGGGCTAAGCAGCGCCAGCACAGCAAAAGAGGCAAGTACTGCTACCTCCAATACGAAATCCACAACCCCTGCCTCTGCTGATGTTTCTACCGATGCTGTCAGTACTGTTAATTTGGGGGAAAGTAGTGAATCGGCTTCTGGCCAGGATGCACAGGGCGGATGCTGCTCGTCACCCATTTCTCCTGAGCAGTTTGACTCCATCAAACAAGTTGTTGACCGCCACAATAAGCAACTGTTAGAGCTGATTGCTAAGGAACTGGACGTGCAGGTGAGTCAAATCGAGGATTTTGAGCTTGTGCTTTACGACACACAAAAATCTTGCATTGGTGGACTGAATGACGAGTTTATCTTCTCTCCACGTCTTGACAACCAGGTGTCCTGCTACTGTGCCATCAAAGGTCTGATCAACTCCTCTGACAACGCTGATGTACTAGCTAAAGAGGAGGGCATCCAGCTTATTTCGCTGTTTGACCACGAAGAGATTGGCTCTCTTTCTGCGCAAGGAGCCGACTCGAGTTTCCTGCCCAACATTCTGGAAAGGCTTACTAGTCTAACCGGAAACGAGCTTTCAGAAGTAAGCTACCCCACGACAAACGGTACCTATTTCTTGGAGGCGATGGCCAAGTCGTTTATGCTTTCATCAGACATGGCCCATGGTGTGCATCCCAACTACTCTGAGAACTACGAGGCGCTCAACCGTCCTCGCCTGAACGAAGGGCCTGTTATCAAAATCAATGCTAATCAACGTTACGTGACAAACAGTGTCGGCGTTGTCCTGTTGAAGCAGGTGGCCCAGCGCGCTAAAGTTCCCCTGCAGTTATTTGTAGTGCGTAACGACTCGCCATGTGGTAGTACCATTGGGCCCATGATCAGCGCGAAGCTTGGTGTCAGGACTCTGGATTTGGGTAACCCTCAGCTTTCCATGCACAGTATTAGAGAGACCGGAGGTGCTGATGACATTGCTAAAATGGTGGCTCTGTTTGAGGGTTACTTTGAACACTTTTCTGTGCTTGAGCCAAAGCTGATTATTTAGGATGTTGGAGAATATTCAACGCGAGATGTGATTTCTAGGCGTAGACGGCCCACGAATGAGTGCTGCTATCAAAAGAGACCAGGATCTAGCTGCTTTGGCCTGGTCAGCCCTTACCGAAGCCTTATTCTGGCAGTATAATACATTTAGTTATGTAATCATTGTAAATACGGCGGTAGAAAGTACAGCAACTATAGTAGAGTTCTACTCTGCCAGACGCCATGAGCCTGTGGCAGCAGGGTGCCATCAGTTGTCTGGCCAGCTATTCAGAGTGACATTCACCTTCATAGCACACCCGCGGTAATGCGTTCCGCCGTAGAAGCACTGCGCCTCTCGCGGTTAAAACTTCGCGACAATATTCAAGAATATCAATCCATCACTTGCTGATTCACTGACATCTTCTCTCCCCGTTCTTCAGCAACATGTGGGTATTTCAACTAATGTTCAACCTCATAACGGCATTTATGCTGCTATTCACAGCACCCACATTTGCAGCGCCTGAGCATACTTTTCCGGCGCTTATACTGTCACATAAGCTGATTCCAGGCTTGCGTTCTCAGGTACCGCACTCAGAGCAGTTGCCCTTTGTCCTATCAGAAGCAAACAAATTGGCCCAGACAGTGGCCGAGGAGTGTTTGAGCGATGTCTTTGTCATTGTAAACATCCCAGGCTTGCAAGTTTCCGATTTTGAGCTGTTCGCCAGCTTCCCCAACCTGAGAAAATACACCTTAGAATCAAGCACTATTTTAGCGCTGCCGCAAATCGTAACGCGAGAGAATGAGACCTTAGATTTGGATAATTTCCAGCGGTCCCTGCGCATCCACTGTAAGGCACAGCTGATAAATGTGCAGCATGCTGACGAAAAGGAAGTTCCAGACTACATTGACACACGGAAGCGTGTAATCAAGGTGGATCTGCCGGCCTTACCTGCAGAAGGTGAGCTTGGAATATTTAATTTGAGTGGTGAAAAGTCCACAGTTACCGATCCCGAATTGGACACCTCTGGTGATGAAAACCCCTTGAGACCACAGGCACTCGCTTACTACGATGATCTGCTCCACAAAATTATACGCAAGTTGCCCTCGCCGCATTACACTATCGTTGTAACGTCAACTACAACAATTCCGCTCACCGCGACAATTTCTGAAGAAGAGGTCGTGCTGTACGAACAACTTCCCGAAGACCCACACGATTTGGACCGTGAATGGGCGACCAGAGTACTGAAGTCGGGACAATCAATTTTCCCCGACCTGACCCTGTTTGACAAAACTCGCTGGCTGGACATCGAGAGGAATAACCGTGGCGAAAAAAGCGAGGACGGCACTTGGGCCAAAGATAAAGGTAAAAGTGATGACGAACTTTTGGAGGATGAGACCTGGTTGCCTAGAAAGCACAAGCAGATAGATATTGATGCTGAGATGACGCGCTATGGCGAGCTTGATGATACCGTGCCCTCTGTGGTAGACAGGGCGCTTATAATGGACAACGCATGGCTTGTATTTAGCGCCGCATTATTGGTGATTGTGCTCTTGAGTTGGGATTTCCTGAGACTGGCTGTGGGGTTGGTGATGAAATTAGCGAGAAGAAAGAGTCATAAGGACGAGGTATCAAAGAAAAAGGATGAGTGATTTGGGCTATAGCATAATTGTATACTTTCGTAACAAAATAGGGAAGTCTATAGTTGAAATCTATTTTCGTAACTTTTGGCGGAACTGCAGAACGGTGGGAGAGAAGATAAGAGCGGTTGTTGCGGAGTATGAATAGGTGAGTAGTCAGCCCTTCTATGGATCTGCTATAGTTGGATCATGATGTAACAAAGGACGTTATCTGGAACAAAGGAGCTATGTGCTCCTTACACTGGGCCAGACTCTACAGCTCAATAGCTTGCATTTACCGCGTCCCCACTGTAGCTTCTAGTCGCGAACGTCGCAGTGGTGATCCCACGACAAATATAACAACATCCAAACACCAGTTAAATTATGCACAGCCTTCGTCTCCTTATCTTCTGCCTCTCTCAGTTCCCTTCCCTCTTCTCCCTCACCAACGAACATAGCGATGAGTTCATCATTTAACAGCGCTATAACACTGGAGGAGCAGCCTCTATTTCAAGATGTCCCGGAGTTTTCGGAGATAAACGAGAGCATTTCTGACAGGCTGCTCGAGATCAATAATTCTACTGTCCACTTGCACAAGAACATCGACCTTTTACGAAAAAGCTTGGAGCACTATGACCCTGCAATGAATTCTGCAGACCTCTCGTTGAAGAGCAACCTACAAAAATATCAAAAGACATGTGTAGACCTGATTTCGCGACTGACGAGGGCTTTCAGGCTGTTGAATAACGACAAAAAGAGGCTGTTGCAGCTCGACGTGGCTCTCTTAAATGCCTCGCAGGCGTTTGTGAGGGAAAAGCTGAACAATGCGATGGTGTCGGCGCTTCGAGAGTTTACAGACCTTCAGCAGCAGTTTGCCGCGATGGAAAGGGAGATGAACGAGAAAGAGGGGAGGCAGTTACATGAGCACGGGGATAGGCAAGGAGGTAACAACCACTATCAGAATACTGAGCTCCTCAATAACGGGTCTACCGCAGAGCATTTTGACGGCTCAAACCCTGAAGCAACACGGCTCATTATCGAGTACGAGCCGGTAAATTCGGAGGAACTCGAATACCAGCGCAACCTCATCAACGAGCGGGAAACGGAGATTGAAAATATCACCACGGGAATCGAAGAGCTGAATGAGATCTTCCACGACTTGGAACACATTGTGGTTTCGCAGGGTGAGGCGCTAGACAATATCGAGGCTAACTTGTACGATGTGTCACACCAGGTGAAAGGGGCTGATACACATTTACGTAAGGCTGATAGGTACCAGCGGAATACCCGGCGCTTGTGCTTCTACCTGCATTTGATACTGTGCGTGATTTTGTTATTCGTGCTGCTTATAATATATGCGTAGGGAGCACGAGCAGCACGAGTAGCACGAGAGATGCAAAAGCCACAACTGGTCTTCATGGCCGTTGCCGTAACGGCCAAGTAGAGTTCAGCCTGAACATCTGAGTAGACATAGCTATACTAATGATGAACGATTTTCGCCCTACATATTATTGCTTTAAATGCTAACTATAAGCTTGCTATACTAGTACTATACTCAGCTTGAATATCGCTTGCTATATGTAATACTTCGCCACCTATCGATGCGACCCACTCGCACCGCCTTTCAGAAGACCTACTCCAACTTCCACAACCTGACATTCCCGTCGTCTCCCGCCGTTACCAAATGATCTACATCGCCAGAACGTTCCCACCACTGCACACAATTGATTTCACTAACGCCATGAGCAGTTTCCTGCTCTGCAATCACAGCCCAGCCCTCAGGCAGCTCCTCATACACAACCAGTTTACCATCACATCCAACCGAAGCGATCCTGCCGTTCTTTCCCCAGTGTACACTGTAAACTGGCCTGGAATGTGCTTTAGGTAACGTTGTCTGCAAGACCCATTCCTCCTGCGTGGGTTCAGCTCTCAATGTCGAAGGTATCTCGTCTTTGAGCCCATCTAGCCCGCTAGCACCCACTCTCTTCCATATATGTATAAACATATCGTCGCTGCAAGAAGCAAGCCTCGTCTGGCTTGAGCCACTGCCGTCCTCCTGCTCAAACGTACTGCACCAAACAGTGCCCTTGTGACCCGTCAGGTTCGCTACGCAGAGCCAATCATCCTCATCATAAGGATCTTGCCTGAAAAGCTTTACAGTGTCATCATAACTCGAAGTGGCAAGTAGTTTCTCATAAGGATGCCACACACAGTGCTTCACGTCTTGCGAATGCTCTTGGATCACGTTTATGCATTCAAACTCCTCCGACGCCTCGTCAGTTTCCCAGATCCAGGTTGACTTGTCACGAGAACAAGTAGCCAGCAAACAGCCATCCGACGACCAATTCACACATTTAATCTCATTTTCGTGGCCCTCAATAATTGCCATCAAGACCCACTCGTCGTCGTTTTGGGAATTTCCAGCGCTGTTCATCTCACTGTTTTCGAAAGGGTCCTCCCGGCCCCACACGCTCACTGTCGAGTCAAATGAGCCAATAGCAAGCGTGGGAAACTCACCGCTTGGTTTCCATGCCACAGATCGCATCGCCTTACTGTGTGCATTTTCGTCCAGCACGGCTATCAGTTGCTTTGAGTTGAGGTTGTAAATCCTGCAGGATTTATCAGCAGAGACGCTAGCCAAAAGAGGTAGATTCTTGTGCACGGAGACGGCCCAGCACTTGTCGCTGTGGCCTTTAAATGTATGCTCTAGGGTCAGTTGCGACATAGGTGTGAATTGCGCTCAGTTCTGCTCAGTCACGGTCCGTCCAGTTTAGTGGAGTTTGAAGTAGAGCGGTTGTGAGGTAGCGGAGTGGAAAATACTTCTGCACCGCGCTTTTTATATTTGACATTTTTCATTTCATCACCGAGGAGCTCTGGCAAGTTGTTCTTTCGAAGCAGGTACCATACACGAGTGTGGTATCCAAGATGCGTAGAATAGCGGGTATTTCCAAGCTGAACACCGCTTCAATACAACGAGCCTTTCATACACCCCAATCCCATACTCTACTCAGCACACCTCTCAATTATAAAATACGAACCCAGAGATGGCACGGGCTCTTCTCTTTCGTTCGCTATCGCTCTACCAAGAAGGACAAGTCTCTGGACGAGATTTTGGCCCAGTACAAGAAGGATAAGGCAGACGGAGAGATAGATAGGGAGAATGACGCTGACGTCAAACATACAGAAGCTAAAGGTGGTGCTAGTGAAGCCAACAATAACCTGATTGACTCAAATCATTCCTCCATTAAATCCTATACCCCCAACTCCATTGAGTCTAACTCTCCACCTAACCATACACCACCGGCAATGCCTTCCCCCTTGCCAATTCCCGATTTTATGGCCAAAAAAGGAAGCACTTCAACAAAAAACTCCCTCAAAACTTCGTTCCCCAGAGTTAGCTACGAGTTTCCCATTCCACCAACACCTTCAGAGGAGCGCAAAGAACGACTGCGTGCAAGCAGATCACGTACACGCTGGTCACGTGCGATTCCAATGGGTCTTTCTGTTCTCGGTGGGTGCTGGCTCGCTTACTTCTATACGTATATACGGCCCAACGATAAAGAGGATCCAGACTTGCTTAGAGCCGACAAGTTCCTGCCCTTTATCATCACATACAAGCAGCAAGTTGACGATGATCACTTTATCATTGAGTTGACTCGTAGAAGGCGCTATAAAGGTATGCTCTCCTCGCAAAAGAACCGTCTTTTCGACGGAAAGAGACTGTGGAGCGTGGAAATTAAGCAGCCTGACATCAACATCATAAGAAATTATACACCTCTGCCTCTTTACGTTGCCGGAATTGATCCAGAAACAAAAGAGCCACATCTCAAGCTTATAACTAGCGATGACAATGAGGGAAAATTTATCCTCTACGTGAAACGATATCCACATGGTGAGTTCTCTCGCTGGCTAACCAGCCTTGATCTGCTAGCCGAAGTCGAGCTTAGAGGCCCCTCAGTAGAGTTTAAGATGCCGCCCCATCCACTTGACCGTTCAGTTCCCCGCCCACAAATGCAGACTCTTGCTTCTCGCGTGAAACCAGACCCTTTGTGGCCAGAGAAGCTGCCAAAACCCAACGACTTCGTCTTCTTTGCAGCCGGCACTGGTGTGTCGCCCTTGCTACAATGCCTGTTATCGCCTAATCCTCCAAAGGGGTTTGTAGACGCTTTTGTTTCTTTACCAACTGAGAAGTCTCTACCTTCACAGTTCCGGACTCTTTGCTATTTCTTAGAGAAAACGGGACGTGCCCGCTTTAACTTTATCTACTCTGATAAAAATCAGAGGCTGGAGAACAAGTTCGTACCTTATCCTTCTCTCCCACGTTACTCCGGTATTGAGGACCTCAAGGTAAGTGAAGAGCTGTACAGACAAGCAAAAGAGAAACAGAAAAAGGCAAGATTACAGGGACAAGATGACGTTGCCCCAGAAAATGCTCCACCAGTACCCGCAGATGAATACATTCCCAAATTTGACCCCAAACTCCTTCCTGAAACCGCCCTACAGCAGCAGCAAATAAGGAAGTGGTCGAACTTGTGGGGCTTGACAGGGGATGCCTCTCGTTCTAATGTCACGAACTCGTGTATAGGAGACCCTTCTTTGGCTTTGGTATGTGGCCCAGACAGCTACGTTGCCGATGTATCGGGAAAGCCTGACTTGAACAACCTCGAACTTGTAGATAGAGGTCCCTTGGGTGGATACCTGAAGGAAAAAGCATGGGACTTGAAACATGTCAAGAGGTTGTTGTGATTTGATCATAGTTCTGTAGACTAAATTCTGTACATAAGTAAATTCAAAGCCCATAGAATTTACACGCTCATTATATTTTACATATTGTACACTCATTACGCTATTATGGCAGATACTACTGAACTTCATCCGCTACGTCCGCTAATATTGAGAAGCCCCACTACCTTACATCGACCAAGTCTTCGTCCTCTAGCTCTGTATTGCCAACTTTGTCCTCCTCATCCAACTTTTCCTCGTCAAAATACAAGGCCACCCTTTTAGTCTGATCAAGTCCACGCTGCTTCAAATAATGCTTCACCAGACTTGAAACTTGCGTCTCGGCATTCACTACACACTCCACAGGCACGTTATCTTGGCCCTTTAGGGTAATACGGAATGTAGGAAGATCGCTCGAGCTTGACTGCTTCCCCAAACCGTCTCCTGGCGCATCATTAAAGGCGTAAAGTTCACCAGCGGCTAATTCAACATCTACATCCCTCGTACCAGCTTTTCCACGCACACTGCTAGGATCATAGAAGACCTCTAAAGTTTGAGATTCCCCCAAAACTTGTAGCACCAACGTCTCGTCCATGTCGGTCACCACTATCCCATCATCTGCAGTAAACTCGAGACGCAGTTCGACAGGATAATGCATTCTAGCAAGGAAAAAGGAAGTAAAGTCAGCCATAGTAGTGCTATTTCGCACACTGATTGACTCACTTCTCTCTGTGCCTAAGTTGCGGTCTACAACTTTTACAATTTTCTCTTGCAGCGCCGATTCACTTGCAGCCTCTGCCGCCTTGGCAGCCTTGGCCTCATCAATGCGGGTCTGCGCCTCATTCTGCGTCAGTAGTTCAACGTCTAAGTGATAGGAGTCCCCTGCCTCATTGAGCGCCAAAGGTAAAGCATTTACAGCGAGTGAGCATATACGAAGAATTTTGTGCACTATGAGTTGATGTTTGGGAGAATAGAGGACATACTGATGGCCTATATCGTAGCCAACAACCTTGCTAAGATGGTCTACGGCTTTCTCAAGAATCTTCTCGACTTTGCTTGCACCTTTTACACGCATAAGAAAATTTACTTCTGATCCGTAGTTATCAAACGTCACACGCAGCTCAAAATAAACGTCTCCCGCCAGCATCTCTTTCCCGTTAAATTTGACACTGACTTTTGCGGCATCCATAGATCGGACATGAGTAGCTCGTATAGGTGGAGAATATTGCGACTCAATTACAGCATCTGGGTTAGAATCTGTTGAAAGAGAGAGGTCAAGCGAGCCAGAACCGGACTCTTTGCGTAACTTATCTAGTCTGTCTAAACTCTTCAAGTAATCCTCATCATCCTCTTCTACATCTTCAAAATGGGAACTATTGGGGAAAGAGGAAGGAACAGCTCCTCTGCTACGCGTCAGAGGCCCACCATTGCCATGCACACCGGCTACTGGAATAGCTGTGGAGCTCTCAGACACGGCTTTCTTCTTCTTTTTGTAACTCTTCCCCGATTCCTTTTCTCTAGCAACGTCATCAACATCTTCTAGCTCCAACCCAAACATCTCACCTAGTTCTTTAGATTCCTCTAAAGGTCGTTTAAGCGCCGGCTTTTCCCTCAAAATATCTCCCACACCATTTTCGCTATGCTCGTTTTTCTTCCCCAAAAAAGTTACTCCGTCTCTGTCTACAGCAACTTCGCCTGTCAAAGACACATTGACGCCCAGGTCGTCATGTACAAACTGCTCTAAGTACTTCTCTTTCTTGCGCGTACTGCTAATTTTGTGTTTCTTGTGTTTTTTATGCTTTTTGTGCTCGTCCTTGCCTTCTAATCCCCAACTGAACTCGTCCTCAGTAACTGCGAAAAAATCGTCAGACGCTCTTTCTATGGGGTATGCATTTTTTGGCTGTGTAGCAGAGGCCGCTGGGTCCGCTTTAGCCACCTTAGAAGGCCCTTGCGATTCTAATGTATCGAAATTGTCTATGGCGTTGCCTATAGTTCCAGTAGTTTCCATAATTCGCCCATTTTCACTGTCTGATGCGTTGGTTTTTGGATCAGTTAACGTATTTTCCACCGTTTCTGAAGCTCTTTTTAACGATAAATTGACAGTGTCTGATGCCGGCGGACTGACTGTTCTGCTTGCCAGAGAAGATCTTGTGACATCATTTGTCAAATCACTGGCCGAGGAGGTCGGCGACGACATGATTGTGAGATAGCAGTCGCTTGCAGCCTTGCCAGACGCTGGTAACTTGCCAAACTCTTAAGCTCGAGTGCCAGAAAGCACAGTATACATCCGTTCACCAATGTAATCAACACAACGTCCTTGCACCACTTATAGGGGGTCCATTCAACGGCCTGTACTATCATACTGTCTCTGATCGAGATGGCCTTGAAGGTTGTTGTGATGGCAGACTGGCATAGCCACTAAAGACTTGCACTATCTTACTGTCCCTCGTTCAATAAAACGGCAAAGTGAGTCAAATAAGAAATAAATACGACTTCGATAGGCCTTGCCCTTCGCAAGTTGTCTCAGAAGACGGTAACGATGTCAATGGTCAATGGCATTGTGCCGAATTGGTGTAAAAAAAGCCAGTACAAACGTCATAGTCTGCCAAAGCAGTTGTAGATAGTGATACAATTCTCCAAAATTATATACTAAGCAATTGATGCATTTTTCTGAAATAGAAAGCGCAATCAACAGAACTTTTGTCAGCGTTTCACCAATTGGAATGTGGAGTAGCTGGTTAGAGTCAAATAGTACAGTTTACATCTCATCATCCCAAAATATGCTACCGATAAACTTACATAGTAAATACAATTTTATACCGCAATCTTATCAATATACTAAATTATGCACTAAAACAGACTAATAGGAAAATCAACAGACTGTCCCAAAACGGTAATGAAATTAGGTCCCCATACACAAAAAAGCAAAGCAATTGTTGGCAATCTAAGATGCTGGAATTTCATTGCTCTCTGTGTCATTAAATGTTTACCATTGATTAAGTTTTATTTGCACCTGTAGCTCAAATTTAACAGCTCAATTGGCTTACGGGAAATGTCACAGTATTATCAGCAGCAGGAGCCCGCTCCCGTTTATCGCCAGGACCTGGAGGCTGGGAATGTGCGTAGTGGAGTTGACTATGGCAAGTTTAACGCTGGGTTTAACGAAAAATATGACTACGATCGTCCGCCTGCTCCTTTGCCTGCGGACAATTTCGAAGACTCATTCAAAGTGACCAAACCAAAATGGAACGACTTACCGTTTGCGCTGTTTTTCCTGGCCACTGTAGCTGGATTCATAGCTGTTGCAGCCATTTCCCTCAAATATTATGCAGAACAATACTCGTACCAAGGAAGTTCGATTTACAACGATACCAACCGCTTTAGTCTGAACACAAATACCGTAATTTTGTTTGTCTTCGTCATAGCCATCAGTCTTGTGATGTCAATGTGTGTGCTTGCTGTTGCCAGAGCGTTTCCACGCAAGTTTATTGTGGTAGGTCTAATCGTGAACATTTTGATGGGTATAGGTACCGCAATTATGTATTTGGTGTTAGGCTACTACTCGGCAGGAATTGTCTTTCTGCTCATTACCCTCTTTTCAGCCTGGTGCTACTGGTCTTGTA
This sequence comes from Wenyingozyma naganishii, assembly GCA_003706235.2. NCBI lineage: Eukaryota > Fungi > Ascomycota > Pichiomycetes > Pichiales > Pichiaceae > Wenyingozyma > Wenyingozyma naganishii. Next base: position 169,322 of record PPKS02000016.1, on the reverse strand, counting down.
GGTCTAGGATTCCATTCAGTTCGAACGTTCTCGTGATTGTGGTTGATGTGATGAAGCAATTTCCATCTACTTGGATTATCGCTTTCATTGGGTTCATAGCCGTGGGCTGTTTTTCTACCCTATTTTCTGCCGTCATTACCGCTTGCTACATGAAATGGGGCGATGAGACAGCGTCTAGCTCAAACAATGGGACGCTTATAGGAGTTTTGGTATTCGTATTTTTTGCTGGCTACTACATCAGTGAGGTAATGAAGAATGTGATTCATGTGACCGTCTCGGGAATATATGGCTGCTGGTACTACTTTGACCGTTCAGATCAGGGCATACCTAGACACGCCGCTTTGGGAGCGTTAAAAAGAGCAATGACATACTCATTTGGGTCCATCTGTTTTGGATCGTTGCTGGTTACCTTAATCCAGTTATTGAAGCAGTTTATAGAGATAACGAGGCAGCAGCTGTTAGGAAACGGAGACACCTGTGCGGCCTTTGCGGTGATGTGTGTTGAGTGTTTTGTGGGCATTTTTGAGTGGTTGTTAAGATACTTCAACCATTATGCTTATTCTTACGTTGCACTATACGGAAAGTCCTATCTACAAAGTGCCAAGGATACTTACCATATTTTATCATACAAGGGAATTGATGCCCTTGTCAACGACTGCCTCATTGGTACAGCGCTTTCTATGTATGCCCTGTTCACTGCCTTGCTTAGTTCTCTTATGGCGTATCTGTACCTCAGATTCACGCAGCCTGCCTACAATGACAATGGCAATTACTATGCCCCAATAATTGCCTTTACATTTGTCATTGCATTGCAAATCTGTAATGTGATTTCCTCTGTCATAAAGTCTGGAACGGCAACATTCTTCATTGCACTGGCCAAGGACCCTCAGGTTTATCAGATTTCCCATCCAGAGATGTTTAATGAAATCTTCAAGAACTATCCTGATGTTCTTAACAGAATTTTAACATGATGTCTTGGAGAAATGACTGGGTCGTTCAGCCATGCTTTATAATCATGACCGATTGCTCATGCTAATATCCGCAAAGTGGGTATAATATACGTTCTTGGTTCTTAGACTGATGGCAATGGACGTTTGGTGCTGCTCAATGTAGTTTTATCAAGGGTTAATCCAATTTCCGGCCGGTTTAATAACTCAGAGGTTCAGATGTTTATATCGGCTCTAGCAGTGTTAATTTTTGTAATACAAAATATCCACATATGAGGGAAGAGTAGATAAGACATCGCAAGCGGTGCGAGCTAGACCACTACTTCTATATGGCCATGGAAACGGTGTCAGTGATGATCAACGTCATTGTATCGGGACATGAGATCTGCGATAAGCACACACCGTTAAAGTAACTGATACAATTGCCTCTGCTCAAACTTTAGGAAGCCTACCGTAGACCATATGTACTTTTCACAAACTACACACTATCAAAACTTAAACTGCTAGAAAGTCTCGGTGGCCACGGTTATTATCTCATGCCAACCCCATAGACTAATATTACATAATTAGTACTATTCACTTAGTGGCGGAAAATTGGAACAACTAGCCGATAGAAGCCTAGAGAGCTTTTTGAATTAGGTGTGACTTTTTCTGTAAAGGTCGGTTAAATGATAGAACAGACAACGCTTTCGAAAAATATGGTTTCACAGAATCAGTTGAATGGCCAAGTTCACAGATACGAGACCAACACGAAATCTACACCTCTGACAGTCATCTACTAATAATCATTTCCTGACCGGGTCTACTTTTGCGAAAAGTTATAAAATAATCACAGCCCGAGGAAGGACAGAGAAGGCGGCCTAAACCAAACACGCTGCATGCACATGGTGTATGCTCGCCTCGCATGCACAGCCGTTTTCTGCTCGTATCCCTCCATCGCCGCACAGTGCACATGTTGCACATGTTACACGCTCGCCGCAGTGCCGCACTCAGCGAATGAGTAAGTAGTACACACCTAACACCGACGGGGTGCATTTTCTAAAAGTCGGAATCCGTGACTATAAAATCACCTCAAAGGTAGGTGGATTTATCTAATCCGATTTAAGGCAGTGTACTTTTAATGTCAGCGGCTTGATGGTTATTTCTTTGCGCGAGAGATGTCTCAAACGTGATTCACCGTAGATCACTCCTAAGATATCCAACATCTTGAAATATTACTAAAATCTGTAGATCGTGCTCTTCTGAAAACAGTAAATATACTGATGCAAAAGGAGACGCTAGGGTCGCTTACATCACTTGGCTTGCCCCTCACACCCGCACGATGTAGCCTTCCAGAACCAACCAGTAAGAGCAGAAAGCCACCCCGTTCCCCTCACTTACATAAACAACGCACTTTGCACCAACGGTGCAGAAACGAGCCACCTTATGCAGGTGAGCAATACGACACGACCCAAAAAAAAATTTCAGATGAAGAAGCACACCCCACTCGGCGCCCGAACTGGACTTCGTGCACCCGCAGTTTCGGATTCCGACTCTTTTCCCCTTTTTTTTGAGGTTCACCCACCTCGAAAAGAAGCAATGCCTTGAAAGTTCGCGCTGTCGGGGGAAAGTCTTGCTGCTGCAAGATCAGCCCATTATCATTAGGTTAAAGGGCAGAATGTAAACATAGGACTATCACTAACCATCGCTCCCCTCTTTGGGACAACGGCGCCCCATGTGGAGCTCAACTCTGACTCAGACACACCCTTACCCAGCCTCCGCCACCCCACTTTTCACTACACCCCCTCGTCTCGCTTCACCCCAAGAGGGGAATTTTCACCCCCTCTTAAGCTCCTGCATATCTTCCCCTCTTCTCGTTTTTTGATGCGGTTATTGTGACATACTTTTTGGTAAGAAAATATTTATACTTTGTAAATATAATTGATTTTTATTTTTTACGTTTTCTTTATTTAAGCCCTGGAACCCCCTGCACATTCGAACAAGGAAAGCCGCACCCCATTTGTTTGGCATGCTCATATATTAACTAGGGCGAAACAAATAACATAGTGCTTGCAGAAGTAGACCTCTCAGATCACCGTTGATACTTGATTCCATTTCCTTGTCCGATTATTTATGTGCTTGTTAGATAGGCTTACATCATCACCTCTCATAGTATTATGGACCTCCAAATGAATCAAGCCCAAGTATGCGAGCCTCTGCTAGCAGAGAAAAAGTTTTTTGATAACAAAGCTGCCATCAAGCCTTGGCTGCAGGCCCAGCTCATAGTTAAAGGCATCAACATCGTGATTGAGCGCTCAGATGACACCAAGATAGTTTTCAAATGTAGACACAGCTACAATAGTGACGCAAATGACTCCCACGAGTTGGCAAATGCCGCAGGCGGTGACGCGGGCAAGCTCGGAAAGGGTAAGGTAGGCAAGTTGGGGAAGTCAGGCAAGTCCACAAAGGCCCCCAGGCTTCCCAAGCGCCAGAAGAGCACATGCCCGTTTAGAATTCGTGCCAACTACTCCTTAAGGACAAAGAAATGGTCCATTGTTGTTGTCAATGACCGTCATAACCACAGCCTGTACCCTATCAAGTTTGACAAGATTTCCCCAGTGCAGGGCACCGCGGGATCCACCGCCGGAATTCCTGCGGGGACTGCTACGGGCAATTTCGCCGGACAGGTTCCCGGGCTTGGCGCGGGGTCGAGTATGATACCAGGTTTCAACACAGCAAACGCTGTTGCCCCACCAACACAAGCTGGTCAGAGCAACCAGATATCAAGAGGCCCTGCTTCACACGCTGACGTGTTCAAGCAGTATCAAAATAACATTAGCGGCTATGGTCCTACGAATAGCCTTTTGCTAGCGGCCAACGCAAACCCTAATTCACATATACCTCAGAACACCACGGCCAATGTCAAATCAGACAAGCAGATTGGTCTACCTAAGTTCCAACTGCCCCTTCCCAGCAATTTCCAACAAGGTCAGAACGTTCAGAACATACGCCAACAGAATGAACACCACCACTCACAACATCCTCACACACATACTCACGCACCCTCTATCACACCCCATGCTGCACCCCCTACCTTGTCTGCTACGCGTGCTTCGCCATGTTTGACACCTTCGACGTCTTCCTCGCCTGGCTCTGCTTCGCCAAAATTGGCATATTTCAAAGACAGTTACGACAACTCTTTGAAGCTGCAACTGGAGCTTAATAACCTGCTCATCCAGCTCAACTCGCTCAACTCTCAGACTTTCAACAAGGAAGAAATATACATGCAACTAATATCGTCTTTGAAGTACTACTTGGCTAAGAACACGAACCAGCTGCACTCACCAATCTCGTCTGAGACGAACGGGAACTCGCATGGTCCAAACGCCAACGGGCACTTTAATAATAACGGCGCTATCGGCACTGACAGCAGTAATCATTTTACTGCCAACAGCAACAATGGCAGCACCGGCACTTCTCCTTTCAGCCTTAATTATAACTACACTTCGGGCACTGTGGCAATGCCCAGACCGGGCGCTTCAACGTCGTCGTCAGTATCGAACAGCAACTTGCCTCCTCTTGGGGCTGATTCCAAGGCGATAATGCTGCCTGCGCTGTCTGTGTCTTCGTCTTTGCAGTCTATTAGGCCGACTTCTCAGTCTACTTATTACGCATAGAGTGACGACATTGCAGCAGGGCCAGTAGCCTGGAGTCGTTTTCATGATCTAGAATTGCAAGACATGAAATTTTAATATAGAAGAAATTCTCAAAATATAACTTTGTGAGAATTCCACCACATGCTGCCAGACTTAGAAAGTTTTAGGCTTAAACTAGTTCGGTGTTTAACTCAAAATTAGACTGCATCACAAGTGCACTTCTGCTTTTAAAGAGGAGTTTGAAGTAGAAGTCCTCCATCCTGAGAGGTCCTGTACGCGATTAAAAGGCACAGCTTGGAACTTCTCTGCAGCTAATTGCTACGCCGTATCTGCCTGTATTTATTTTGTTGCTTTCAACGCCCTATTTATTTATTTATACATAATCATATATTATGTTACAGCTGTGTAATCCTAATGTACATCACGTAACTCTAGCAGATGGCGGATCATTTAACCTCTGGTGGTACCAGTAACTGGCCAGAATGTAACGGGGATGCCCTACCCGGCCCCAATTCAGCGGATAGCAGTCAGAGTATACAGCTTGATGATGTGTTCGGGTATACAGATAGGTGACAAGCAAGTATGTGCTCTTCAACCTCTATCAGAGTCATATTTGAATCATGACGGTAATCATCTTCTAAGTCACTAGTTGTCAGGTACCCTTCAGCTAATGCCAGTACTCACATACCACAACTGAAAACAAACACCTTCAAATAAATCAGACTGAGGGACCAGTGACCGCAAAATAACCAACCACCCACAACACACTCTCCTAGGTTCACTTAAAAGCAAATATTCAGTGCAGAGCCCGACGCCAGAAAGCGGTCAGCGATCGCCAATTTAACGACCTGAACAACCGCCTCAACTTCCAACACCCTCTCCACTTAGTCCATTCGAGTTGTACTATTCTCCACTCACATTACCCCTCATCCTTCACCAACGCTCGTACATTCGCATAACGCTATCACCGACCGCTTCCTCATTGCCACTCAAATCACGCCAATCATCTCCGTTCTTTCTAACACTCGCAATCACACTACTACGACATTGCCTTCAACCTCAATCTCACTCAAGCCTGTACGCACTCATTAACTCCTAAACACGTTTTTGCAATTTAAACACACATAGAACAACACCATGGAAGTGTCTTTCTTCTTTTGCTGAGACTGGAAGAACACACACTCTGTGTTTCCACATTTTGGACACCTTTTGTCCGATCTGGGCAGTGTTGGGTCAGATCCAATGTCCTCCACCACACCGGCAGTCTCTCCAATGTTTGTGATCAGCTCATGGCGATAAACCTGTGGATTGTCGGCAAGCTCTGAGTAGGGGCAGTTGCGGCACTGGTACAACAACCGCTTGTTCTCACGGTCCTCTTTGGGGTAGAGCATGTTGTTGCAATCTGGGCAAAATCTGAATGAGGTCATCGTGAAGTTGAATAGGTTATAAGCTGAGGAAAGAGGGAGCTAACACAGGCAAATATGGGAAATCACTCAAAAATGACTGCACAGTATGACGATTCTGATTGAATGCTACCAGATGAAGACAAGAACGAGCTAAAATGAAGACTAACTCGCTGACTTGAGGAGAAGGGTGAGTGGGATTACCTGTCAGTCATAGGCAAATCTTTTAACCATGGTCATTTTTCTACTTTTTTGTCAGCGGCATGAGCGACGCGACCGACGCAGGCATCAGCGTCGTTTTTCAGGTTGTTGTTGGCCAGCATAACCATCATGCACACGCAGTTGTGCTTCACACTGCAGCTTTTCCTCGCGGTAGTATGCGCGACCGTTCGCGGTGGGCCTCGCGATAATTCACTGGCTGGCTCGCGCAAAATGCTTCGCGATTTCTTTGGTCGCTGTTTCCAATTTTCAGTCCAATTTTTCACTACTTCTTAGGTATGGTTCCAGTTGTTCCTCTTGACTCCCCAAGAATCACTACAAACCAGTCCAATGAGTGCCCTCCGCTTAGCTTCCCGTCGCATATTGCCCGTGATTAGACCATCTGCTCAATCAGTGCGCGTTTTCGCCGCCGGCAAGCGTCTGAACTCATCGGCTGCCCCCGCCGACTCTGCCTCGCCAGTCGACCCCAAAATCTCAAATATCGTTAATGAAATCTCTAAGCTGACGCTGCTCGAGACCTCGGCGTTGATTGCCGAGCTCAAGACTCAGCTGAACATCCCTGATATTGCTCTGCCAGCCGCCGGAGCCGCTGCTGCTGCCCCTGCTGCCGCTGTCGAAGCCGAGAGCGAAGAGGCTGCTGAGCCCGTCCAGGAAAAGACCGTATTCAACCTGAAGCTAGAGAGCTTTGACGCCAAATCCAAGCCCAAGATCATCAAGGAGGTGAAAGCATTGCTTGGTCTGTCTCTTGTTGAGTCTAAGAAGTTTGTCGAGGCTGCTCCAAAGGTGCTGAAGGAGAACCTGGCTAAAGACGAGGCCGAGAAGATCCAGAAGACTCTCGAGGAGCTGGGCGCCAAGGTCGTGTTGGAGTAATCTAGATCAAGTACATACACCTGTATATAAAAACCGTACACTTACTGGAGTTGGATAGCTGTGCAGCCGTAGCTACTATGAGACACCGCTGGTTGTTCTGCTGTATTGCTGGCACTGGCAGCACTGCACTCTTTGCCCATTCGCCTGTGCTTTTAGTTCTTAGATTAATGCCACGCCACGCCACGCCCAAACGTTATCACATCAGTATAATTCTCTACTATATACATATCTCTCGTACACCTATAGAAACGGTGCAATCAACCGCACTCTTGCAGGGACCGCGTGAGGTCCACTAAGCTTTGCATTTCCCATGTCATTGCTCTACCACTCGCACAACCAACCAGCAGACCGCTACATCACTTACACCGCAATTTCTGTACCACCACAACTCAGAAACAGAACACTTGAGCACCCGGCTGCGACTTCAGCGTCGTCTCAGGCCATCCCAGCTCCTGAGTAATGGTCATAATCTCGTTGTTCATCTCAGGGGGGCCACAAACAAAAATCCTGGTGTCCTCACTTGGTTGAGGCAACTTCGAACTCAGGTATTCTTTGGTGATCCAACCAGCAGTGCCGTTGCCCTCCTCTACCCAATTCGTGGGGGGATTTGCCAAAAGATACTCTACCTTGAAGTAGGGATACTTTTCAGCAAATTCATCCAGCTCGTCCTTGAGCAGGATGTCGTTCTCCGTCTCATTGGCGTAAATCAAGAGGATATTTGTCGTGTCCTCTGGCGTGGTGATGATATGGCCAATGACTTGTAGCATTGGCGTGATGCCCGAACCGCCGGCAATCATCACGATCTGTTTTGCCATGTTGTCCTCGTAGTGGAGACGGCCGACGGGGCCTCTAAATTTCACCTTCTTTCCGGGCGTCAGCGAGGCAAAGTACTTACTCACTTTGCCCGTCTCGGCGTAGGACTTCACCAGAATATCAAAGAAGCCTTCGTCAAATTGGTTCGAAATTGGGGTATAGTAGCGAATGTAGTCCTTGCCGTCAATGGTAACAAGACATTCGAGGTGGTGGCCCACTGGTACAAGGAGCCTAGACCTATCGTGGTGTAACTTGAAGCGGTAGATGGCCGAGTTCTTCGAGATAATGGTTTTCTCCAAGAGCTCAAACTCAGTGTATTTCTTTGGATCCAGGATCTTCACTCTTCTGTATGCCTCAAAGAATCTGAAGGCCAGCACGATGGCTAGGATAAGCACGGCGTGTGGAACAAAGTGGTAATTTTGGATGGCTATGCCGACGATGATGAGGGCTGAGGGAATGTAAATTCCGTGAAGTGGCTGCTTCAGCAAGTCGTAGTTGCCTTTCTGAGCCATTGTAAGGGAAGGAATAGGAGACAAGAGGTGTTGATGTAGTGATAGACACGAGGAAGAATCTGCTCGGCTTAAAAAGTTCACAAATCCCGACTGAAAAATGAGACACAAACTGACGCGTCGATCGACGGGTGAGTTGAGGGAGCATGAAGCTGGGATGAGTGCTTCAGCTGGGCGGGTGCTGCCGGGGCAGGCACGGGATTTGGTGCTACCGTGTGAGTTCAGGCAGGTAGGCACGACCACCATAACAGCCACATTATTCGCTTTTGATAATTTATAAAACATGGTTCCTAACTTAGTCCTACACCTCATCTATATAGTTATATTTTATGGAGCGTAAAGGCGTCGCTTTTGAGAAAGATAAATACAATTAATACGTGGCGTCACACGAGGGAGTGGAGAGTAGTAACCAGATATGACTGTGACAACAGATCAAGGACGAGTTCTAACAGCTGCCCATTCATCAAGCACAGCAGACCTGGATGGCTCACTTCATTTCCTCACCTCCTCATACTTCTCGCACTCCTCCTTACTCAAAATACCATTCCTCTTCACCCAGTCCAAGCCACTCAAAAACACTCCATCAGGGTCAACTTCTCTTCTGACCTCTTTGAACTTGTCGAGATCCTCTCCAAACCACTCTTCCATCTTGTCAGCAAAGCCAATCATCTCTCCGTCCTTGCCGTCCACGGAATGCTCGCTCTTGAAACCACCAATGAAGTTCTTGGCCCAGTGTGGCTTTCCTCCAGCGGCCTCCAGCGTCTCCTCAAAAATGCGGTACCATTTTCCAATGGGCACAGAAGTGTAGAATGGCCTGTACATCGTGGCATTGATGTACAGAGTCAACTGAGAGTTGGTGACCTCTTCCTGAGGCACCCAGTTCAGCTTGGGCGTGTTGTCCAACAATGGACGAAGCGTGTTCCCAAAAACGGGGCCAGGCGAGGTGGTGGTTCTGGTGCTCAGATTTTGTAGAGTAACGGGTACGATATCGGCGTTAGCAGAGTCGCTGTCGTTGGTCTTCGCGTTGCCCAAACCACTGGCGGTGGTGTTGGAACATCTAACTTCAATTGGAGCGTGAACGTAGAACTCGTTGGCCTCTTTAGCCTGCTCAATCGACGCTGCCAAAGACCTTAAGATCTCTGGACCATTCGTAAGTGGGGCAGCCCACTCGTTCACATACTGACTGAACAAACAGTCCATGTTCAAACCCTCGACAGACTCCTGCACGGCAATGTCACCAGTACCGTAGGTCTCGGTCAGACCGTACTGCCGTCCGAAAACAAACTTCTCTACAATTGGCGTGAGTTTAGGAGCAATGTGTACAGAGATGAAAAGCAGACACTCGTAAAAGAGACGGCCTAATCTGGTGCCGTACCATGAAGGTCTGGGCTTACTGATTGGCTCCTCGGACTTTGAAGCTCTCCAAAGAATACAACGCTTGGTGTAGGGGAACCACCATACGCGTACAAACTCGTCAGAAATCCAAATCGAGTCAAACTTCTCGAGCAGCGTGTCGAAGGTGATGACCTCTTGACGGGATTTGATCTGGTAACGTGGCACTGTACGTAGGGTAACGTAGACAATGATACCGATCTTACCCAGAGACAGCATTGCAGCACGGAACAGGTCAGGCTTCTCGGCCTGAGAGCACTTCACCAAGTCACCTTTACCGTTAACAATTGTCAGGTCAACGACCTGCTGAGACACCAGGCCGTGGAAGGGCGATGAGCCATGGGTACCGGTGGAGATAATACCAGCAGCGGACTGTTCTGAGATGGAGCCGAGGTTCTGGACGGCCAAGCCTTCAGCAGCCAAGATCTCGTTGAGTTGGTAGATCCTTAGGCCCGCCTCTACTGTAATATCGGTGAACTTTCCCGAACGGTGGGGCTTAATGGCTACAACCTTGTTGAACTTGTCCAGGTTGACTAGCCAGTGGTTTGTCATAGTTAAGTCACTTGGCGAGTGGCCGGAACCAACGGTCATGACGGTCCGGTTCAGCTTTCTTGCCTCTCTGACAATCTGCTGCACTTGGCCAATGGTGTCCGGTTGCAAGTAGCACTCTGGCTTGCACACAAAGGTCTTGGCCCAGGTGCGATGGAGAGCATTGGGGATGACGGCCTGGGTTAACGTGGAGGGAAGGATCGCAGTAAATGACGAGCTCATTTTCTGGAATGGTATCGAAATGCGCTTTTCTTTTACCACTTGTCTAGCTAAAGGTCAAAGCAATGAGCCTTCAAAAGATCACGCTGATTGCTCCAATGTTGCGGGATATAGAGCTATGTCTTGACGAGTTCACTAGGGGGTGCAGGCTACAAAAGGAAGTGAAAATAAAAAAATGTGCTGAGGGACTGAAAATTCGCGATAACGGCAGAGGTGACGAGAGGCACGAGGTCACAACGGCTTACCGGCGGGAATCAAAAAGTAAGTCGACGGGGCGCGAAAACCGTTTACTGGGGTGCGCGTTACTTTTCAACCGTTGCCAAACGGTACCGCGCAGTTGCCCGCTTGGCTCGCGAGAAACTGCCAAGGAGAAGCGCGAACACACTATGGGAAGACGCGTCACCGCGGGGTACTTACGCGTTTTGGCGCTGGCCTGTCGGTGGTAAGCTCACTAACTGGCCGTATATATTTTGGGGGAATTGTTGAGGAGTTGAGAACGAGACAAGGTGAAGAATTGAGTGTTTGGGATTAAGTCGGGAATTTATTTGGAAGTTTTACGGGACCGCAGGTTGGGATTGCTATTATAGGCACAAACTGTCTAGCTGTTCAAGCGACTGTTTAACGATTGAAGACTGTTAGCCATTTGAATCGTTATTGCTCGGCAAGCGAGTTGCTTTTTTGATCCGTTTCTTCCAAGAGACTAGTGACAAGCTTTTCATTCAATACACTATCACTTCCCCCTGAAATCACACAAGCCAAATTTTACAAATGAACTTCTGGCAAACGGCTCTTAGAAAAAGAGAGCTTACAGGCAGCAGATCTCATGAAACTTCTGATAGCTTTGGTAGCATTGCGCGCTACAGGACCAAAGGCAGAACTGTAAGACGAAAATCAGCTAAAAGTAGACCATTTAGACGTCAACGTAGTAAATTGAGTGATCTAAAACTTGAAGAAGCGCCTAAACCACCTGCACCCTTGAACGAACTTAGAATAGGATTGAGTAGCGATGCGCAGTACCTTGAGCTCTGTGACTACCCCCGACTCCAGCCCTACTATTTAGAGGAAAAGGACATTGCTCTATTGAAGGAAAAACGTCTGAGTAGAATTATGGGATCTGAAGAGAGGAAAGGCGCCCTTTCGTTGCGAAGACTTTGCGCGCTCAAAATTGCTCAACATTGCGAGTCACTTTCGCCTCGTCATGTTGACTCTTTGCAATGGTCAACCACATGGCATATTGTCTGGCAGTACATTCTCCGGCTTAATCTAGACTCGCCCAAAATTTTCAATCTCTTCAGTAGGAAGTTTGCCAATGAGAGCACTTTCCAATGCCATTACATACCGAAAATTCATGAACATCAACATGTTACTGCCAATTTTGCACGGACAGCATGTATTGTTGCACAGATTTCAAACGGACGTCACCGTCTTGAGACATTTCCCCAAAATATATCATACCTTGCTTTAATAGAGAGTCTCAGTTTGTCAAACGCTTTAGTTTACCTCGACTTATCCAAAAGCACAGTCATAACGCCTGAAATCTTACGTAATTTGACTCAACTAAAGAACTTGGCCGGCTTAGACGTCAGCCATATATCAGCCGTCACTGATCACACCTTGAAACTGTGGGCTATAGCGCTAAAGGCAGGAAAATGGAGCAAATTACGATGTCTTATGTTGAATTACACGGAAATTACTTCTCTCGCAGACATACTATCGACTAGTGGGAACAGCTTGGAGTTGGTAGAGTGGAACAGAGAGCAGGACAACTCAAGAGTCTATGGCTGGGAAATGATATCGAGCTCAGCAGGTCTGGTATCGTCGTCTCTGCCCGCAAAAGTTGCTGCGTTGAACGAAGGCCGGATAAGACACGCTTCTCATCTAGTTAAAAAGGAGGAGTCCAATGAAATGGAAATGAATATGCTGAGCACCATTGCACCAACTCCCTCATCAACCATAACGTTAGACTACAAAATTGTCAACAGCACGTTTGAAAGCGGCGACTACGATTCCATAAATACGACGATGCAGTCTCTTTGGGAGAGGCGGACCTTTGGAGGCCCAAATCCTTGCATAAAGTATTACATTCGTATAGCGGAAGCCAAATATGTTTCCAATATTCCAGACTCTGAAAGGGTCTCACTAAAAGATCGGAAAACAACTGGCAGAGGGGTCCCAGTGAAAAAACGAAGAGTTACCACAAATGCACGCTCTTTTTTTGATTTATAGATACCAGGGAATGCGTAATTGTAGTGCTATTGACTTTACGGACTCTGCTTGTATAACAATGAGATATAATTTAGCATAAACTTCACCTGAAGTTGAAGTAGTCATTCCCCATAGAAAAAAAGCCGTCTAGGTTTTGTCGTTGTCAATATAGCCTGGTTTACCTTAATTAATGAACATAAGGGTTATACTAATTAATCAAAAATTAATTTATGTGGGTATAATATACAATAGTTGAATCCAGTTAATCAGCAACAACGTTCAGATGCCAACCGTTCTAGCATTTAAAATTGGTGCTAGTCCGTTCAACAACAAACAACCAAAATTGATAGACTTGCCACTCATGCCAGAGACCCCTTTGATCAATCGTACTCTTTATTATAAATGAATGGTTCATTTATCACCCTCAGCAATTGTTCTCTTCTCACGTTACCAAGACCTTGGACCTCCTGCAGCGTGTACTCATTAGCTTCTTGCACAAAGTCGGCAAAAGTGCCAAAGTTGGCAATGATGTTTATAGCGCTGGTCTTATTGATAGACTTGACGTTCGTTAGCACCTCCACTACCTTTTTGTAATATTGCGCTTCCGAGTCAGTATCTTCCTTTCCTTGAAATCCACGTATGGCGGTATTATCGACACTGAGCTCACACTGTTTCAAATAGGTGATATAATTGGCGCACTCGTCAAAAGTCCAAGCCAAAACCAGACTCAGATCGTTGAGCAAAGCGATTTTATTCAATTCTCTTATGGGGTCAGTATGGCTCTCGATGTCTACAAGTACGAGCAAGGTTTTGAGCATGGCAGAGTTCTTGTTCGTATAACTGATCTTCTTGATCTTATTATAGATATACTCCGGGTGGAGCTTGTGGTATTTCAAAGAAAGGAACACTACGAAGCAGTGCGAGTTGATTAGATAATCAACGTCCTTCACGTTAGGGCTCAATTCGTACGACACTTCCCGCAGTAGGGGCAACAGAGGGTTACCATTTTGGGATTTGTTTACAAGCACCGATCGGTACGTTTGCTTCTTGAGTTGTGTATGGCGTAACATTGCCTTCGTAGATGCGCTGCCAAAGCGGTTGCTGATAATCCGCTCACGTCTTTGCTGTGCAGCTTCAGCGTAGGTAGGCCCTCGAACGGGCGGAGAGGCGTTGCTCGTGATATTGGCACTGCCAGGGAGCGAAGATCCTGAGGTATTCTGTGATAGTGAAATATTGTCTGTGCGAGCCTCTGTGCTCTGTTGGGCCTGGCTGGTAGTGGCAGCTGAAGGATCAGTTGAGTTGCTAGAGTTTGCCTGGCCAGAGGTCACGTGATCTCCGCCTTCACGCTCTCTCATTCGCTGGACATTTGCCAGGATACTAGCAAACGAGGTTGTATCGACGTTTTGGTTATCACTCATTTGGGGACTAGAGTAAAATATGGGGGTTAGCGAGTGCAGAGGAGCATTTCATTAAGCAAGTAGCTTCATCTAACGGCGTGAACTTAGATAAATTTAACAACCGTGCACCGATAAGTAGAGGCCCTACTGCGCGAAGTGAGCTTAACTATGCGCTTAACTATGCGCTTAACTATGGAGAGCTACTTCTCGCTATTTTTCAGTGGTTTGAGATCATAGTGAGAGTACTACTCCATCCTATTGATTATTCCCCCACTATGTCCAACAGAAGTAAGTAGTCTCATCAATTTGAACGATTGTAGACCGTACTTCTACATCCGACACCTGATACAATCCATTCCACCTGTACACCCCATACTAACATCCCCAGTTGACCTTACAAAGCTCGAGCCCGAGCAGATATTCGAGCTTAAGAAACAGGTTCAGGCCGAAGCTGAGCATTTGAGCAACTCTCTCGGTGCCCTTCGAGCAGCCTCTAATAAATATAACGAGTGTCTCAACGATGTAGACAAGGTCAGTTCGGCAGGAGAGGGCAAAGAGCTCTTGATACCGTTGACTGCGTCTCTGTACGTGCCCGGAAAGATGAAGGACAATGATAAATTCCTCGTCGACGTGGGCACCAATTATTTCATAGAAAAGAACACCAAACAGTCAAAGGAGTATTTTGAGGCGAGGATCAAACAGCTTGCCTCAGATGCTGAGAAGCTGAACAAGTTGATCAGCGAGAAGGTCGAGCTGACTCGGAGCATGGATCACGTGCTGAAGCAGAAGTACGCAGAGCAGCAGAAACAACAGCAGCAGCAGGAGGCCGCGTAAGGCAAGATATTTTTATAGTGCTAAGTATTTGAGTATTTTTCAGTAAGGGCAACAGATAGTCACTCTAAAGTTATTAATATAATACAAATACATATGGATTACAGCTGGTTGTCTATAGAGCAATGGATCCTTCACTCAGTTACTAGCACGCAAGCTTGCCAACATATCGAGGTAGGGAACCAATGCCACGTGCCTTACCTCATTGGCTAAAGCATATCCCACACTCCGCCAAATAATCTCGGCACTTTCATTACGGCATCGACCACGACCTCATGAGATCCTTCAAACAGTGTCTTGCCCTCCTTCCCCTTCACCAAACAGTCCAGCAACAGTGCAGCCGCAGAGTTGATCTCCGACAACAAGACATGAGCATTAGAATCGTACCTAAACACATTGACGTGTCTTTGAACAGCATGCTTGGCAATGGAGGCCTGTTGATCCTGCGACTCCAGGGATCTTCTGATTGGAGGCTTACCTAAAGCTTCAATTCTGCCCATTTGGACGGAAATGGGGGCAAAACGGGGCTCAATGCCACGTATAATAAACTTACGTGTCCCGTCTTCAGCTGTAATTACCATGGCCGACGAATTTGGAAACGCGTTGCTCACGTTCTTGATAAAGTCAACGGCAGGCAGCAGCTTGCAATTCTCTACTTTATTAAATTGGCCCTCGTAAGCCCGCCAGAGAGAAATCTGCGTCACTTCTCCTTCGTCGACAGCTACATAGGCACAGCGCATCCAGGCGGTGGCACGTTCGGGTTCGGCAAAGTAGTTGAGCTCGGCAAGCTGCTCGTCAGAGAAGGAGGGTGCAGTAACAGGAGGAGGAGGCTTGACACGTGGTATCAAAGATAGAGGTGCGATATCTTGTGAAAATTCAGTCTTGTAGGCGAGCTTGTACGTCAGCAGCAGAGGAAGATATCTCTTCAGTATGACACTACGCTCAGGCGACGCCAGCAATATATCTGACCTTCCTGGCAAACAATACTGGTATAGCAGATCAATTGACGCAAGAATTAACTCATCATTGAAAATATCGTTTAGACAGTTAGGGTTTGCCAAAGTTAGGTAAGCACATATTTGGTCGAGCGCTTCACCGCCGATATTATCTGCACAAGAGTCGAACTGCACACTAGAACGTACCATAAATCGACTGAGCGAACGCAATATAGTGCCGATCATCGAGCGATCGTTGTTTTGTTTTAGTAGAGCCACTAGGGCTACGAAAAGAGGCTCGTCCTTTGGTGCTGGAGAGATGTATGATGAAATGGCTTCGACGATATCTACTGAAAAACGTAACAGCTCCTTAACAGCATCATAGCTTTCGTGAGTATAGCTAGAGAGGACGGGATTGGTCAGAATGGCGTGGAGTGCAGGACGAATAAAGGGAGCCTGTGAGACAATCGATGCGTTTTCAGGGTCCTGAGTTAAATTGCGTAGAATGAGGGAGGCATCAATAGACTTTTGTATACTCGCAGAGGTATTGCTGACGTTAGTCACCTTTGTACTAGTGGCACTAACAGATTGAAGAGCCTTGTTTGGCGACTCGGTTACCGACAATGCAGTCGCGTCGGTTGCCGATTCGTTGAATGCAGTGGATGCTGCTGGCACATCGTCTTGGTTCATGCTTCCAGCTAAAAGAGCGACGAGTGGCTCCACTAAATGTCCGTTTCCTCTCAAGTTCACGGCAAATGGATTAGTACAACTCAGTCTCCTCAATTCCTTCAAAGCCCATTTCACCTCGCTATCCAGTTCGGACTCGAAGGCCATTTTAATGCGCTCGCTCAGCTCTATGCCGGCATAGTTGGTCCCTGGCACATTAATATAACTGATCTGATGCTCATTCTTCAGGTACTTATTGTTAGCGATAAACTTGTCCTCCTGATCATTTGTGGAGGGGGGATCTAAAGGAATAGCCCTGAGCAAGTTGGGATCAGCTACTGGTGCACTAAAATCGCTAGTAGTATGGCCACTAGAATAACTAGGGGGAGTTGATCGAGAGTAGTTCACTTTCGAGTCGTAACTCACAAATTTGTTGGCGTTTCTAGTAGAGACTGTCGGTGTTAGTATTTTGTTTGCGTCAAAAAAAATGCAGGGAGCTAAACGAGTAACTGAAATGATATAAAAGATCTGTTAGGTCCTTCAGAGAAGGGGGTCTGATGGAATCACGATAGCACTATTGGCTGAGTTCTGCGAATGTTTTGCACAAACTCAAACGAGCGCCGTATCGTACAAGGTGCTTGCGTCATCAAATTGTATCATTTCGTTTTGCCCTTGATTAGCTCACTGCCTCTTGACATTGACTTACTTCGTCCGTACATTGTTGTAGCTATCACCTGCACCACAAAGAACAAGTGATACTTAACTACTGAGACAAACTCTGCCTGAAAAACAGAGGACGAAAACAACGCGGAGGAATCATCAATGGTGCAGAGATGTTAATTGATAGTTTTGCTGGTGTAGAGGCGAGATTATCACTGACTTTACGCGGTGACCGGATGAAGTTATGTTTTACTAGATCTAATGGCACAGTGTTGCACGACCCAGCTGCCTTGCGCAACAGCGAGGCACATAAGCAATAACTGGAAACATATTTCTGCTGCCAAAATTTTTGCTAGTTTGGTTAATAGAGCGTTATTGTGGTATATTTCCTTGTCCCTGTCATGCATACCGCTATGTATAGACGCAATTTCCTAATGCACGATGTGCTTGGATCTAGTCTATTAGACTTACCTAAGTTTGATGTAAAACTTTTGTTTATTTTTGGCATTTTATGACTACTCTTATACCTCACGATTGACGTTCCATCTGTATTCGTAATGTGATTAAAAATTAAATATAAACAATGTTTCCTGCCTATAAGCTTGAGCATTTGACAGCTGATGACTTATCGTCTGAAACCTTCTCTATCAATGCCCTTCTCTATTTTTTTAAACCAAAGATTTTCTTAAATCTGCTCTTCCTGACTACCGAGTCATTGTCAAGATGCACTGTAATTGAGCTCAAACTGTTTGAGTTATTCAAAGACGCGGAGCTCCCGTTCGAAGGCTTTCCGTTTCTAGCCTTACCAGTAGTCTTGTCATTCGAGTGGTGGGTTGTTTGAGGAAAAGTAGTCTTGTAAATTAACTTAAGCGAGTCTTCAAAACGAATATAGTCTTTTAGCACTGTTGTGTCGCTCAAAAATAACACGTTAAGTTTAGCATCGGTGGCCAGCTTTTTGAACATCGAATCCACAAACACATTCCAAGACTCTAGAGAAAATATTGTTGGAATTTCAGGCTTCATCAAAGCCTTTTCGAGCTTCTCAGACTTCTTTACAAGAATAGATGCTTGGTCTATTAGTTCTGTCAGGGTTAACTCCGTGCGGATTAGTTGCATCATTTCGTCCTTTTCCGAATCGTTTGCGATATTAGTGAGGTTGGGACTGCTGCTAGTCGCTAAGGTACCTGAACCAAAAACAGTGATACCGCTACTGGTTCCCACATCCTCGTTGTGACCTAAGAGGTTCTTGATGAAATCTTCGGACCCAAAGTCGGTGTCTTCAAAGCCCAAGATTTCAAGCTCTAAACCAATTTTGAGTGTGTCTTCGTTCACAATTGTGACATTTCTATTATTGTCCACACTCACCTCTTGGCTATTGTGCTCATTGAGCAACTCAATCAGTTGCACGAAACGAAGGTACTTATCAATCAAGTAGGGCATTGTTGGTAGCTCATTCAGGATCTCCCAAGGTATGTTCAGCGACGGACGATCAACGGCATCGCTCATCTCCAACACTTTCTCGTTGAAGTCCATCTTGCGGCCGGTTATTCTATCAAGATAGATCCGTACGTTCTCTTTCTGCTCTGCAACAAACGAGTTCAAAGGAAGCAGATACTGCTCTTTATGAGAGGGAAACTCACCTCTGTTACCCAACACTATCAGTATTTTAGCCACTAGAGTGAATGTACGAGCTACTTGCCCCGACTGATGATCGCTAGAAAGATAAAACAACTTAGGATTCAATATCGCAGGACAGATAAACCGCAAAAACACAAAAGAAGTTACCGCATTCAGAGGGGTCTCCTCATCCGCAGGCTCAACTGCTAATTCAACCTTCTTTCGAAGTTCAGCCCACTCGTTTTTCAGGGCTTCTGGCAGGTCATTCGAGGTGGTGAAAACTTTTGTCCAGAGAGTCTTGACATAATAGAGCAAGTTACGTCTGTTTCTCTCCAAAATTTCGTCTTTATCTCTGCCCGCGGGAACTTCGACCAGCTTAGGATCTATCTCGCAGTCCAGCTGGTCATTTTCAATCTGCGCTACATACTCTTTCAACAGCTTTTCAAGGTACTCCTGTCCTACACGTAAAGCGTATTTCTCCAATGCTTTCGACAAAATAGAGTTGCCTCTGAAGATGGTGTTGATGCTATTGTTCGAAGAGGAAGTGCCACCTGAAGACTGCAGTCTGCCCTTTCGAGTCTGTGAATCAATAGAGGCCAGTTCAAGCTGATAAAGAGCAGTAAAGAATTCGCGCTCTTTGCCCAGAGCCTGATACAGATCAAGAAGTAGCAGGGACATACTCTCAAGGTTCGAAGTGGTTACCAATGGATCGAAGAAAGACACCACTTCTGAGACAGGAACGTTTACAAATATACGCTCAAACATTCTATAGTTTGAAGAGGGAAGGATATGGCTTTCTTGAAGCGAGATGTTGAGCGTTAAATGCCCAATTTCTTCGTTGCTGCTTGGGGAGAATATCGAAACTTTTGTGGGTAGCTGGCTGTGGTTGGTCTGACTGAGTTTGTTAAGCATGCTGGTGCCTTGACTGGAAATGGTATCGGGGGTAACAAAAACTGTCCCTATCACTTTATCTGAAAATGAGTAGCTGTTCTTGCTAGAGGCGCGTTTAATTAGAATTTTGAAATAGTCTGAAGCAGCAGGAAGTTCTACATCCCAAAATTCTTTCCAGAAAAAAGAGCCAGAGTAGGCCTCCACTATAGCAGTCCGGCACCAAGGCGTGTTCCACATGTTTAGCTCTGCATAGACCAAGGTAGGCGTGTTACTGAGATGGGCAGATTGCCCTTGGACTGACTGACCAATGCTACCCGCAGCGTTATTTTTACTCTGCTTACTTGATTTCAACAACTTAGATTGCCTATTCTTCTGCCTGTCAGCCACAGCTGGAGCTGAATTCATGCCTGTGTCACTGGCCGTCGTGTTGAGGGAGGCTTCAACCACTTCGATGCTGCACATCTTGTGGAACCTAAACCTGTTCTGGAGTAGAGGGTTACCAACGAACTCACGCTTTGCAAACGCTTTCAGCGTCACAAGCCAGTCTTCCAAATCGATGCGCAGGTCGAATTGGATCAGAATCCGTTCGCTCCTGTACTCGTGTTTTGCTCTGCCCCCTGTTTTTGGTGATACTATGAGCGGATTAGTCTGAGTAGAGAGGTCGAGAGACGTCTCGTTGGGTTTACTGTACGAGTTGCGCACCTCATGTATAAACCCAAGGAAGAGGATGTTGGAGTTTTGCAGCAGAGAGTTGTCCAGCTCTCTGATCTCAAAGTTGAACAGTGTTTTCACGTTGATGGAGTACAGTTGTGAGCCATCTTGCTCACTCAAGAGGTCGAGCTGGCCGTTCGGCTTAAGGTATCCCATGGTCGTGAACCAGCCTTCGCTCACGTCAGTAGAAGTAGTGGTGTATACAGGCGATTTCGGTTCAAGAGAGACGTCCTTCCCACGTTTAGACGTAGGTATAGGGCCGTACACTCTGAACCTACACACTAGCAGCTCGTCCAATCGGCCTCTAGCCTCCACAATCGAGTTATCGTAGTTCCATTTGCTCATCAGGCCTCCGCTCTTCAAGCGAGACCATACAATTAAGCAGCCCAAAAGTCGTTCAAATGTCTCCACATTGGGAACCTTCACATACACCAGTTTCTTTTCAGTAGTGGTGATTTGGAAGATGAGATTGTTGTACAACTTAATGGCACAGCTCTGTAGGTTACTAATTACTATGAGACTGTGGTTAGAGACGAGTTCTCCTTTCGGCGTGATGTCTATTGTGGTGGTATTCCAGGAGGCCGAGCTGTTAGTGTTTTGGTTGTACGACCATTGCAGCTGTTCCTCGTGGAAAATTCCCTTATCCTCGTGGACAAGATTCCGGAGTCGCTCTATTGTTAGTGTGGGTTGTTGGACGAACATGACTGGGAAAGGAGTGGTCTGATTAATTTGGGATTGTTTGTCAAATTGATGAGTCAAAGTTTTTTTCAGTTTGTCAAGTGCTGAAGCAAATACGAGAAGCTCTGAAGTGGTTCAATGATTGCAGCGAACGGTATGGGATGATAATAGTAGGTGAAATTATGACGTAACGACACAGTGTTGTGAGCAGGCTCAATTCAATTCAGTCCTGCCACGATGTCAATGTAATTAGCTGACTAACCTGATTCAAATTGGCTCCCTCGGTGTTTCTCAGGTTAAAGTGAAGAGCCGAGCGTAACCAATGAGAAATAATCGTTGATAAGTACAGCAGAGTACGACAATGTGTCAATGATTGTGTCAGAATCTGTCAAGCCAACAGAATTATGTCAGCAAAGAGGTACTCAGTTGATCGCCACCCTTCGAGTTGAATGCCAGACAAATGATTGCCAGTTGGTAATATGCCTTGTTGTATGGAAAGACGGCCGACTTCCCGCTTGAAACAAAAATTATGGTCCCAGTTAACCCATGGAACATATAGCAGCAAAGGGGCATCCTTGCACCTTCGTCTGCCGGGAAATCTCAAAAGGCGCTAAAAAAGGTGAAAAATTCGAGGAGTTGACGCGCATTGATGGGATAAAAAAAACTTACAATTGCCGGATGAGGGAATAATTGGTTTTTTGGTGGTGCGCCAGTAACTGAAACCGCGTCCAATGTATGCATTGTGATGCAGGTAGTTACTCTTTTGGGTTTGCCGTGTTCCAATTGGGATTAATGGTTCTCGAATTGGGTATATTATTTGCATATGTCTATCGAAGGGACAACACTTGAGGATTGTTACATTCCACTGCAAGAGAGAGTTGAAGTGGATCATTGTGTGGAGATCAACTTGCTTGAGGTTTTGAGCATTACTGATATAAAGGTACTTGAGACAGTTTTACTGTTGCCGTAAGAGTTGATATGTCTGCTAAGTGATACTAGTCGTTTCATACTATATTTATCAAACGACTAGGGATTTCCGTCGCAGTACCATAATTCAAATGATAACATAGGCAATAGCTAGCAGCGCTGGAGGCTTTACATGCAGTGTGTTACCACGCAGCTCTCCACATTTGTGACCAGCATTGGCCAGTTTAACCTCAGTGACATACTGGACGCGACAAATTTCAGCTCACCTTGAAGGTGTCCCTGTGCTGAACATTGCATTTCAGAGGATTTCCTAAGTGAGTCGTATTTATCAATTCTGATTGTACTACAGCGCACTCTATTGTGTGTAGGTTTCTACAAACTAATTTTGTGTTCTACAAGCTAGAACCAAAACTACGTCTTTGTGGGGACTATTGCTCTTATCGCTGTGATTGTCCTGTAGTTATAGATAAGGACATTTTGCAGGTTGACTATCCTAAAGCGTTTAACCATCAGCACACAAAATGAGAGGCATTGCTAGCACTACTTCATCTAAGTGTATAGAAAGACACCATTTCCAGTAATTAGATCCTCATATGACTGGCTGCAACCCCATTTAGTACCCCCACCATACTTCTAGAAGCTACGTGGCTGCAATTCTGCTGTCGTATGGCAACTTCTCTGATACTACCTTGAGCGTCGTTCCCACTAATGATAGACGAGCTTCCCAACTACTATGCCCCGTTGAGCTTTGAACTTTACACTAAACTACTTGACTCTTCTTTCCCAAATCTCAATTCAAATATTTTCTTACTAATGAACTATATCATAAGTAGTTACCAGTTTATACCATCTCATTACTACAACTATGCTACTTATTCCCATTACAGTATAAGTTAATTCGAACATTTTTCGTGATAACTTCAAAAGCTCTTTCAAGAAACACCCAGCAAGGCTATGCGAGTATCACTTTCACTTATGGATAATCCTAGGAGCCTCTCCTTCGGGTCCAATGTACTGGGGATCTCTCCAGGGTCCAATATCGGAAAGCAGCAGCCCACCATCCTCTTCACTGACCTCAGACTTACCTCCAAACTTCACAGGCAAATTTTCCTCTGGAATCTGTTTGAGCAGTTCAGGCTTATAAGACGACCCAAGAATAAAAATCTTTGACACGGTGACAGGATCCAAGAAAGGCTTGAACAGTCTGAACGCTGTACTGAAACCAAATGGAGCATTGATGATGTAGAACTTACCCATTCTCTCGGGGTAGTAGTTTTGTCCGATGTTTGAAGCCTCTCTAACGTAGCTCAACACCTGGGAAGCTGAAGAAATCGAAATTCCCTTCAGATCCAGAATAGTGCACGAGGTTTCCACCAGAACACCAGCCTTCCTAGAGCAGGCAGGAAGCCTATATCTAACAAAAGACTCGTACTCCCACACGAGATTCTTCAGCATGCGCTCTTGGGTAGTTATCTTGTACATTTCAGTGATGTTGACAGCACCCAACTCCTCGAAATACAAAGGTCTACCGTCTTTATCTGTCTTGTGGTAGTACTGTGGATACAACTTAGCAACCTGAGGCTTCTCATCGTAGTGGAAGTCTTCTAAAATGGTGTCAACACCGGCTTCCTTTCTCCAGGTCTCACAATTCTCATACATCTCCTTAGCCTTCATTATATCAAACTTACGCGCTCTGAGAAATCTAAGCAACGTAGCATCGTCCATTCTTTTGGTGTACCCTTCGGCACCCAGTAGGATTCTTAGCTGCTCAAGCTTTGATTCTTCATCCTTAGTAAGAAAACCAAGGAAACCAGTCTGCTCCAGGGCAGGCTTAGCCACTACCTTTGGCAAGGTAGCAATGATATCTTCTTCAGTGACCATGGCGTGGGGTGTGATTGTATGGTGGCTAGGGCAAGGGGAGAAGCGCTGAGAGTTAATAGTTAAGAAACGGGTGTTGTCTGCGGCACTTGTCCAAGTATCCGGTACTAATGAATGTGCTCTCCCAACCGGCTAACTAAGATCACCTCAATTAGCACTGTAACGGTATTATCCAGCCGATCAAAAGATAAACTGAAGTAGTAAAGCAATGTGTTAAACTGTAGGTATTTGTTGTTCGCAGAAAAACAAACTTAGAGCGGGTAACTTGAAACATCATCATCACGTGACTGATAACGCGCTTCTATACTTTACGCGTGTGCAGATCACAGTGAAATCCTTGACAAGCTTTATGTCAACTTCCTCAAACTGCCATCAGCATGACAGCTAATGGGCTCGGAGAGCTGCCAGTATTCAACTTCAGCA
The DNA here is from genome assembly GCA_003706235.2 of Wenyingozyma naganishii. Taxonomy (NCBI): domain Eukaryota; kingdom Fungi; phylum Ascomycota; class Pichiomycetes; order Pichiales; family Pichiaceae; genus Wenyingozyma; species Wenyingozyma naganishii. The sequence goes on along the minus strand of PPKS02000016.1, from coordinate 144,947 downwards.
CATCCTTCCTCAATCCGACTTTCAATTCCGAGAATGGTTCACAATCGATCTCTTTGAAGCCGATCCAGACTGACGCTTCCCAATCATCACAGGCTCAGTTAAACTACGACAACTACGATGTCGTAAATTTTAACACGACAGAAGCCATAGCCACTGCCAAAAATATAAAGCTATCCAGTGGCAAAACAATCAAGCTCGTTCCCAAAGATCAGCCTCGTGACAGTATAGACGTGACCGACTCGCTCAAGCTGCAAAATGATCTCGGGCTTATTAATATACACGAGCTGTTTGACAGACTGGAGGTTGCTAAGCGTGTAGAGAAGGAAATGGAGGCCGACAATTCGGTCAGAAGTGATCACATGCCTTCTGTTTTCAACAAAAGTAAAGATCGTGGTAAGGCTCCCATGCTGGCGGAGAAGTACCGTCCACAATCTTTCCTGAACCTATTGGGAAACGAGAAAGTCAATAGAATGATCCTAGGCTGGTTGAACCAGTGGAACCGTATAGTGTACAACAAGGACTGTCCCCAGGAGACGTCTGATTTGTATAACAGGCCCCACCATAAAATGTTGCTGGTGCATGGGCCTCCAGGAATAGGCAAGACTTCAATAGCCCACTGCATAGCGAAGCAATTGCAATATGAGGTAACGGAAATAAATGCCAGTGACGAGAGGTCGGGGTCGGCCATCAAGGACAAAATTGACAACTCCCTCACCAGCATAACTTTTAGCGGGAAGCCAGTGTGCCTTGTAGTTGATGAGATTGACGGTTCGGCAGAGTTTGGTGTTGTGAGGAACCTCATAAATGTATTAGAGGAAGACCGACTGGCTTCTATTGGCTCCAAAAAAAATAGACTGCTTTCGAGACCCATCATCGGCATCTGTAACGACGTGTATTCTCCTGTTCTCGAGAAACTGAAGCCTTACTGTGAGATCGTAGCGTTTAAGCGGTCGCCTGAGCGCCTAATTAAAGAGAGACTGCGCAAAATATGTGCCTCTGAGGGCATAGAAATCACCGACAAATACCTGGATGCTCTCGTAGCCACCACTGAAGGTGATATACGCAACTGTCTGAATTTTTTACAGTTCAACAGGGACGCCCTAGTTGGCGATATTTCCAGTAAAGACACTCAGCTGAGCTGGTACTCGGTACTGGACGATGTCTTCTTCCGTACGACGCACCAGACCAAGATGGATCAATTTTCGCAGCTCAATGAGGTGTTGTCCAAGTCTAGTTCGATAGAGAAAATTGTTAACGGCTGCTTTGGCTCTTATTTAGAAGTGCAAGAGGTACAGAGCTTACGCAAAAATGCCGAGATCATTGACTGGTTTCTATTCCAGGACCTTGTAAGCAACAAATTCAACGTTGTAGGTGTGGACTTACAGAGCTACAACAGCGTAGTGCCTCTAAAGTTTTACCTCACCTTCAACGAGATAAAAACTTCGAAAGATCGCATGTTTCACCGCTCCAACAACGAGTATTGGGAAACTAGAAAATCCGTTCAGGACGGAATTCGACAACTGCGCAAAAATGTGGCGGACAACTACAGAGTTGTGTCCGCCAAACCTTACAAAAACACCAATTTTGCAACCTATGAAGTACCTTTATTGCATAGCATTGTAGTGCCCTCCCTTGGAAAATACATAGGAGAGACAGGCAAAACGAAACTGACCCGGGCGCTCAAGCTACTAAAAGAGTATCAAATTCGTATATACAAGAAGCGTGATGGCTACAATATTCTCCATAAGATGGTCCCAGACTTACACAGCATATCTATGAGCCAGACCCCAGTGAACAACAACGTTATGGGTGTATTGTGCGACCGGTTAGCTGAGCAGCTGGTCTCAGAGACTGATGATAAAAGAGAAGAAACGCCAGATCCCATTCAGTCTGCTACCAAAAAGAGGAAGCCAAATTTTTTTTCCAAATATAAAGAGCTGGAGTCTAAGCAGGCAAAGACGTCCAACATTGATGGAAGCAAGCCGGTGATGTCGTTGAACGATAACAGAATTTGGGTCAAGTACCACGAGGGATACAGTAACGCAGTACGCAAAACAATCACATGGTCCGATCTAATGGGCTAGGCTGGTCAAGATTAGCCAGGGTGTAATTGAAACGTTAGAGTTAATAAACCAACCTCTTCCGAGATCCAAGTACTAACTTAAGTCAATCATTATCAGACAAACATTATTTATAAAGTGTATATGTGTATCCCGGCCGTAGCGGAATTTAAGCAAATATAAAATAAATAAAATGCGATTAAGCGATGGCTTGAGAGCCAGTTATGCGATCGTAAAGCGGATACAGCGTGACCCATTGATCTTTTGATCAGTATGCCTATATTTCAGTACATCAGACGGGCGATAATATCACAATATCTCGAAACAACGTAACTTCAGGCCTTCGCCTGGCTGAGATAGTCTGTGTAAATGTCTTCAAAGACGCACCAGTGAAAGCTGATCAAGATCTGCAGTTTGCTCACGAGCAAGTTGAACTCAGTTTCGCACACATACTCACTATCAGTAGCGGCCTTTTGCATGAGAGAGGAACCAGACATGGTTGATGGAGTAGGTGCTGGCTGGTTCTGCTGAGGCTGAGGCTGCATCTGCTCAATTGCCTTAGTCAAAACAATCCTTTTGGCCAGTCTCTCAGAGATCTTGTTTTCTAAAAGTAGATAGATTCTTGAAGTTGGCTGCGTCTGTTTGAGCAACCAGTTAAATGCAAAATCAACTTTCTGAGCATCTACTGAGTTAGAACCACTGATCTTAGCAACCATCTGCAAGGCAATGTTATTGAGGTTTCTAGTCCATTTTGAGTTGCCATTCTCATCGATGATGATGTTAAGAATCTCTTTCTTGAGGGTAGATAGCTCTTCCTTGGAGTGGTGCTTGCTTCTCTCAGTCTCTGGAAGCTGATTCACGAGTTGCTTGTATAGAAGCAGAGAGATCTCAAGGCAGACTAACTGCCTTATGTCAGCACGAAGTAAAATCAAACGAGAGTGATCAAATGTGAGGGTATTGGGGAATTCAGAGTACATTATTTGGCAAGAAAGCAGCTTTAAAACGGAATGGATAATGAGTTTCTCACCGGAAAGATTTGTTTCCAAACGGTTCTTGAGGATCCACTTGAGAGAGTTAGATATGTTGATTTTACCTTTGGCGATAACGCCATTGAAGTAGTCTCTCTCAAAGGATACGGCCGTCTGACATAGAGCAGGTCTCAAAATCCTGATTTGATGGTTAGCAACGTCCAACTTCATAGCCTCCAAAATCGAAAATAGCATTCTCAGTCCAGTAATAATTTTCTCAATGTCAATGTTGGACATGTCAATAGATTTAAACACAGCATTCATCTCATCCACCATCGCGTCTCTCATGGGAGCGCAATGCATCTTGAAGATTGTAGAAATCCAACCAGCAAACTCGACAAAGTTAAAACATTTGAAAGTGAGCTGCTGAATGATGAGACCAATGTCCATTGCCTGCTCGATCTGAGCTTTATCTTTGACTGGAAGCAAACTCAGCAAAATATCTTTTAGAGTTTGAAACATAATGGGGAGTAAAAGAACCTTGGCATTAGATGCAGGACTAATCATGTCACGGCCTAAGACCGATAGAATCTCTATCTTGACTTCATCCCAATATTTGTCAGCCAACAAGTTCTTTCTCTTTCCTCTTTCGCCGTCCAAGTTAGGCCTGAATTGCAGTTGTGGATCGAACAGAATATCATGCCTTAGTTGTGGGTTCTTCAAAATCTCGTGGAGGTCGATCTCGTGAAGGGAGTGCAGATTGACTGGAGGTAAGTTGATGGCAGTAGATGCACGTGACTTGTGCTGGGCGCGTTTCTTCGATGACTTTGTTGCCTTTGGCACAGAGGGAATATATATGTTGGGGAGCGAGCGCGAGCGGAAGCGCTTGGAGGTTGGAAGCTGATATGTGATCTTCTTAGAGCGTTTGAGACTCTTTGTGTGGTGGCTAGCGTTCTTCATAGGCTGAGATAATTGCATGGATGGTTGTAAAGGTGGTAGGGTATTTTGTAAGGTATTAGACTGTAAGGAGGAATCTATCTCAACTGAAGAGATGATAGCAGAAGGCGTGAGCTTAGCGGATGGTATACTTGAAATGGCAGGGAGTGCTGCGACGGCGGAAATAGTAGACATGGAAGAGGAAATAGTTGGACCAACCGACTGGGAGGCTGCTGCGGCAGCAGCGGCCTCTTCCTTCTTTTTCGTTTCTGATTCATCAAGCTTATCGATAGTCACATCTATAACAGATGGTCGCCTATTCTGATGCTGCTGAATCTTTGATTGTTTGTTGAGCTCAACGTGGGTTTGTAATTGGTGCTTTGTGTTAAAAAAAGAGTCATGGTGAGTGTGGCTGTGCGAATGAGTAGCCGGATGCTGCTGCTCCAGTTCCTTGTCTTTGTTGTTTAGCTGTGAGCTCATTATGTTTGGGTATCTGAGTTAACACAAAGGGAAGAAAATGTGTGTGATAATCGGGGGCACAATATTTACCGGGGTAAGAAAATAGCAGAAGATGACAAATTACTCTTTCCTTGTTACTGTGACTGCGTTGCTTCTGGTAATGGCAGCGGCGTATTCGTAACTTCGTTTTATCAACAGTCTTACAAACACTTTATCTTAGTCCAAATTCTTTTGCTTATATTTCTCTTGTCTCCTATTTCTAAGTAGGGACGAAGCCGATCTGTTTAACAAATTATAAGTGAAACAGTGCAGCTTTTTCTTTTTGCGAAGTGGCGTGGGGGCTGATTGCGGAGGCCCTTTTTTGATGTATCTTGGTTCTGGTTCGACGTGCTCCTCTAATTGAATGAAACAATAGCACTAACGAAAGTCTTCTTTCTGTAAAGGAGGTGATGTGCCTAAACAGAAATAGTGGCGATAAAGAAATGTGATATATAATACAGCAAAGCAGGAAAGACGAAAAGCGAGATTGAAGAAACAAAAAAAAGAAATGAAAGGAGAGGCAAAGAGAAAATGAACTGCAAAAAAAAAGAATATAATAAACAGTTGCAGTTGGATGTCGCGGAAGCCTATGATCACATTATGTAAAATTTGCGAAATGCGCATGAGTTGTCAAGAAATACAAACGCTGAAGGCGTGTGCACCCAGGGCAAAGGCACTGAAGGCGAGAAGAGATGAGCAAGGATGACTACGGGGCTAATGAAGAAGGCGTTCGGGAAATGCGAAGTTAGTGTGTTGCTCGCGGTGGGCGTCTGCCTTTAGATGCCAGGTCATACTGGTGATCTGCTCAGCGGCTCTTCTATACAAAGTTTAAGAAAGTACTGTGCGAAGTGCGCTAAGCAGTGCGACGATTGTCAGCAGCGAAGAGACTAAGGTTGAAGAAGCTGGGGCAAAGTGCGGTCCTCATAGTGCATGAGGCTGCGCCAGAGGCGTACAGTTATGCATCTTAATGCATTTGGCAGCCTACTGCATTATTTTATCTCGAATTGGGCAGACAGAACAACAAAAAGGAAAGAAAAGGGATCGGGATTCCCAGAAAATCAGGAAAAGAAAAAAAAAGAAACTTTGCTGTTTTTTTTCAAAAGAGCGAATGAAAGCCCGACAAAAGGTGAGCATGCACAACATTCAAGGTGCGACGAGTGGATGTATTTTTTACGTCTGCCTACCGCGCATGGGTAAACCTCGGATTTTGCCATGCGTAAGACTATGGCAGTAAGCTTTGTCGTATATAACCTTTTTGACCTATAGAGGCTGCCCTAAAGATCGAAAAAACTTTTAAATAGCCAGTGATAGGGAATGGCGCCAGAGTTCCAAAGAAGGTAGCCTAGCCGACTAGGTCAGTTGGATCGTACCGCAAGCACGCAACATGTGATTAAGGTTCATTCCGGAGAAACTCTATTTGGGTTAATGCAGTCACGACTTGAACTGTGCATCCCGCGAGCCCTAACGTTCGAACTGTTGCTTGGCTCTCATCACATGTCGTAAAGTCGACAGCAGTCCCTTTTCATGTTGTAGTGCTTACTAAGGGCTACAGTGGGAATCACCTTTCAAACCACAGTGTAAATTTACAGCTTCTATGGATTCTTGCTACTATGAGTTGACTCCTTCTTTAAGCAGGTGCTAACCAAATTTCTGTTCACCATTACGCACTCTCAAAGTATGCCGGGGCACTTCACACAAAGTACCATGGAGGGAAAAATTGGTCCACCCGCTGATCGCGTCGCACTTTTTTTTATATATGTAGCCCTAAACCAAGTCACACGCATAGTGTAGTGTGACGGCGCAAACCTTAGAAGACTTGCACTTTACTGCCTCATACTCATTGCCAAGTAACATTGAATAGTTAACAGGAGTACTGCAAGTTTCACCAGCTTACCACTTACATCTGCGTGAATTTTGCAATGCTGCAATGCTGAAAGACAACAACGTTGCACTATTTAAAAAAGTATACGTTTCTATTGCTTCACATGCAGCTAATGAACCTTTGGATCTTGGCGGTTGAAAATTAATAAACTCAGTGTAACTAGAATCTTTAGCTACTTGATTCAAACAGATTTACTACAAATTTAGATGATTCACGTAGCTTTAGCTCGCACAAGATGCTGTATTCACACAGTTATACTGCTATTGAACACAACTATGAGGTGAAATTACCGATGTCAATCCTTTTTACCTTTTTTCATGCACTAGGTTGATATTTCCTGTAGGTTTATGTACAACATCCAAAAGCGCGAAAAAATATTCAAATAAATAAACCTAAAAAAGAACGCAAAATGTATGACGAGCACAAATTTAGTACAAGCTTCGCCTGAAAGTAAAAAAAAACATAAAATGTGTGAATAATTAACGAATCTGTACGACAACAATAACCAAATAAAACGGTTGCAGGGTGAAATTGACTTTCTGAAACGCTTGTTGAATATGTTCCATTTTAGCTTTGTGAATTAGTTGTGCTTTCGATTCATAATTAGCGAACTGGCCGCAGGCGGGCCTGGCCACTGCATTAACTGACGCAATTGAGGGAACATAACTACTTTAAACCGCCTTTGGCCATTTCGAGTAAATTACGTTTCTTACTACAGGTTGCGCAAGTGGTTTTACTTTAAAGTAATTCTATATCAAAGGTATAACGGTCTAGGTAAATTTTATTCTTACTGCTTTGAGAATGTTAGCTGCATTGCGTGCCCAGGTCTTCACTGTTAATTAACATAGCGGCAACATTGCATTTATCTGGTATCAATAGTTTTATCGTTGCAGCTGATTAACAAGAATACCGTCAGCAGTTTGTGCTTTGCTCTCCAAGTCTTCCATTGAAACTTTTTCAAGTCTTCCATGGAAAGTTTTCTTGGACTTGAAGCGGCTTTTAAACTCCAAAATTTGGAGTTCCTCCAAGGGTTCCAAAGTAGTCACCTAAGTAGTTTTTAGCGCTGTACTTTCCCTTCTTGTACAACTTGTCCCAGTTACTGATGATGTCCTCAGCTATGGGCTTGGAAGCCAAATAAAGGTTCTCAACAGATGCAGACACTCCTCCCTGAGAAGCTTGGTTGAAAAAGTATGTGGTATCATTTGCATATTTTGGGGGAGGCGAGTCAAAATCCGAAACAGATCTCATGACACTAATTCTTTCAAAGTCAACAAGTCCATGCTTGGAGGCTCTTATCATTGACTCTAGGGTAGCATTGTCCTCCTGCTGTGTGGTACAGTATTTGGCAGTACCGTTCGATAGAAGAGTAATATAATTTGAAAAACTTTCTTCAAGGTCCTGCCCATACCAGTAAACGTCAGAGGTGGCAGTGTCACACTGCAGAATAGTGGGTAACTTAGCCGCTGGCAAAGAAGAATTGTATAACTTCCTGAACTCTGCGTTTCCGTCAGAACCATTGTTTAGCTTGACATCCGTAGTCAAGTTCAGGTATCTTTGAATTAAGTTTTCGTTCAATTCAAAGATCTCAGTTCCATAAATAGTGCCAGGGTACTGACTAGAATTCTTAGTATCAAATGCGTAGTAACCAGTGGTCCAGTTCTTAGGCATTTCTCTAGAGTCGACTTGGTACTCCAAACCAACCTGCACAGCAAACTTAGCAAAGGTGACACTCGCCAACGTAGTCATCTTTGGCGAGGCACCAGCGATACCTGCAACTAAGAAGTAAGTCTCACTTAGGTCAAACAATGGAGAGAGAGTCAATGCACTAATGGTACTAGCAGCATTAATCTCACCCTCACCAGTAGTAACCTGGCAGATACTATAGTTCTGGTTACAGTGGATTTCAGGGTAAATAGGAGAAAGGCCAGGAATGCTGATATTGTAGACTAAGTCATAGTTTTCAATAAATGGTTCTTGTTCCAGCGAGAACATGTTGATAAAAAACAACTTGGGCTCATAAATTGCAAATGGGTTACCATAGCTGACCGAAACAGACCCTTCGTCCGTGGTGGCAGCCTCCAAAGTCACAGTAGCACTGGCAGAACTGGCTACAGAAGAACTAACAGCGCTAGAGCTGTAGTTAAACTTAATTGGCGAACCAAAACAGGTTCCGAGAACTAGAAAAAGATTCAGCAACATTGAGATTGTTGTTTTCCTGGTGAGTTAAGCAACTAGTGGCTAACATAGCCCTAGAACGGCCGAAACTAACCCTCTTATATACTCACCCGCTCTTATCAGTAAAGGCTCGGTTGTTGGGCCCATGCATATAATTTACTGAAACGGAAAGTGAAAAATTCCTAATTAGTCCATACCTCGAGCGCTAGCAGGACCTATACCGCGGATATTCATAGATAAGATGGAACGTGCATTAGGTGCGCGAGAGAGACAATAAGAGTTACTCTGTTTGCAGGTATCGGAGACCTACCAGGTGGAAGGCATCAAGTTTTTCCGCGGCTCGTTCATTTGTAAGCCGGTTTGCCGAAACCCCTTATCGTGCATTTCAACATTTGAGTTGCTTGCATAGGCTTCCTCAAATAGCCTAGACCGGTTGTAACCTTCATGATCACGTGATCTATAATCGGGAATACGCGACTTATTTATTTATACACCCGTACACTGCGACGCCAAACTTTATTTCACTACTTGTGCATATACTTCTTCAAATAGGTAAATAAAGAAATCAGTACCTAGTATCCAATTCTACAATAAGGGCCTTTGAGATTGAGGTCATGTTTTCACAAGAAAAGTCTCCGTTTAGTGCATTGGACCGAAAAAAGCCCAGACAACAGACGCTAAATGCCTTTTTCAAGAAGGTTGAAACAACATCCAAATTCTTCAGCACATCTGCATCTCAAGAGGAAGACCCCATAATAAAGGTGGTGAAAAGTTCACCGAAAAAACCACTGTCTGGCACAGGAAAAGACGATTTTGATCCTATCGTTGTAGATGACTTGTATTCTAGAAACAAAGAATTGGCAGAGCCAAAAAATCTCAAACTATCGAAACCAATTATGGTGAGACCCATTGTGCAAAAAATACACACGAGCGCCAAGCATGTACCTACAGAGTCGCTAAAGGTGAGGGAGCAAGAAGTGCCCGCCTCTCGAAAGAGGCAATTGCCGTGGGTAAACGTTCAACTTAAACCTCAAGCAAAACCATATGCGAATCCCAGGCTGAAGCAAGCAAAAACTGCCTCGACTTCATCGCAAGTACTTGGAGATCTTTCATCAGAGCAACAGAAGGTTTTAGACCTGGTCTTAACGCAGCGGAAATCTGTTTTCTACACAGGTTCTGCGGGTACTGGAAAGTCTCATCTCCTCAGACATATAATTCGCAAGCTGGTTGCTAGACATGGCCACTCAGCGGTGGCAGTCACCGCCCCGACAGGGTTAGCTGCCACCAATATTGAAGGTACTACTATCAACCGCTTTGCAGGTTTTGGGCTCGGGGTAGGCCCTGTCAATAGTCTAGTGGGGAGGATCATTAAAAATAAACGAGCTGTAGAAAGGTGGCGTAGAACCAAGGTTCTTATAATGGATGAGGTCTCAATGATGGACGCTGAAATGTTCACTAAATTGAACGAGATCGCCAAGGAAATACGTCGTTCTGACCAGCCGTTTGGAGGTATCCAGGTGATATTGACTGGTGATTTTTTTCAGCTTCCTCCTGTTGTCAAGGATAGAACTAAAGCAGGTCAAAACAATTTCTGTTTCAACTCTGCGGCTTGGAAAGAGGTGGCGGAGCAGACAATTTTGCTGACAAAAGTTTTCAGACAGCAAAATGACCAGACGTTGATTGATATTTTGAATAGTTTAAGAGTTGGTAAGGTAACGGACTCTGTTTTCAAGACATTGAAGACTTTGGAGAGGCCGCTGTGTTATGACGATGGTATCTTACCTACCGAACTGTATCCTACGAGAGAAGAAGTTCAAAAGTCTAACGCTACTAGACTTGAAAGTCTTCCAGGTAAGTTGCTCAGCTTTTATGCTGCGGACAGTGGAGACAGCGCTCAATCACATGCCTTAGAAAACTTAATGGCAGTTAAACGCTTAGATATGAAAATTGGCGCTCAGGTTATGATGGTCAAGAACCAAGACGATCTAGTCGTCAACGGAACTATTGGAAAAGTAGTTGGATTTTTCACAGATCCTATGTGGCAGCGGATGTCTGCATATTTCAAAGATTACGAATTGACACAGTACGACACACTTATTGCACTGCTGTCTCGCTATCTTCTTGAGTTTGATCCTAATAACGATCTTTTGATGGATGAGTTTAATGCCATGTACCAAGAAGTGTGTTATAGCATGCCATCGTCGCATATGCAGGGTGTCGACAGGCTTTTGGCCCTTGCTCGGGCAGAACACAGTAGACTTGTTGAGAAAAACTGCGACATGCGGAACATATCCATGGTTTATGGGTTATTTCCTGTAATTAAGTTTACTGTCAACTCAATAGAAAAGTATCAGGTGAAGTTTGTTGAGCCGGAAGTATTCTCTCCCGAAAATAACGATACCCTGCAAAGAAGGCAGCTGCCATTGCTTCTTTCATGGGCTTTGTCGATCCACAAGTCCCAGGGGCAGACACTAGCTAGAGTAAAGGTCGACTTGACAAAAGTGTTCGAAATTGGTCAAATTTACGTAGCATTATCAAGAGCGACGGCTGCTGAATCACTGGAAGTGGTCAATTTGAGAAGAGAAGCCATAAAAGTGAGTCCCTTCGTGACAGAGTTCTATTCGAAAATGGAAGTATTTTCGTAATATATATCTACATTCTATATTCCACTATTAGATTAGTTCAGTCAGAGGTATATAAGCATCTAACTGTTTGAATATGTGGGTCCGTAGTTGCCAAGAGGCAGATATTACTTCTTCCATCGTACTCATCGAATGCATCCGCTTAAGCTGCTGAAGCATCCACTAGTCCCAAGGCTAGAGTACTTGATCTGTAGACTTCCTTACACCAGGTACTGATATATATGCCATAAGTGAATGACTACTGACGTCTTGTTTCTTGTATTCAGTGAGTTACGCCATGTGGGTAGTACGATGCGGTGGTAGAGGTAAGTATTCAGAAGTTCGATAGTGCCAAAGGACTAATACTAACGACGAAAAGATTATATTCTTACCCTGGGTAAGTCGCACAAAATAGGAAGACTGAACTGCGACGTGCTTCTGCCACAGCAGTATATTTCAAAACATCATTTGACGTTGACAGTGATACCGTACGAGGGCACTGGGATCCCCTTTGAGTCAAAATTAGCAATTGACATTGTGGGAAAGGCACCTGTTGAAATAAATAGAGAATTGGTAAGGTCGTCGTCCTCTACAGATAGCATAAAGTATAGCTCGCAGCTTAAAACACTGAAGCTGAGAGTGGGTAAGCTCAAAAAGGCAGAGTCACGGGATTTTGTCCAATTTGAAATTTTATGGCAACCATTCAATATTGGTGTAGAATCCCTTAGGCCTTTAGATGCCCTAAAAGAGAGGCAGCTCGAGTATGTGCTGGTCGACCGCATTGAAGACTGGGCTCACGTGACGCATTACTTGGAAGAAGATACTGGTAAAAAAGGTTTAAAATGGTGTCTATCAATGTTGCAAGGCTGCACATTTGGGAAAATTGGATACTTTGAAAGGACAGAGGCGAACAAGCTACTCCAAGGAGCTGCTATTGGATGCAGCAAGCGCTTGTTTTCTGGGCTATCTTTTGTTGCTATTCCCAGTGCACCAGAAAGTGTCGCAAGAGCGTTAAAGTCGTGCGGAGCTGAGTTTGTAGGCGAAATCACTCCTACAGGAGGTAAGCCTCTGATAGATGAAGGCAAAGGAAGCATGTCGTATGATTTCGGCATTGCAAGTGAACAGGGTATAGTTCTCAAATTGGTAACTATTACGTCACAGATGCAGAGCTTTTTGGAAAGCAAAGGAGTGAACGTAAATGAGGTCGATCGTTTGGCCCGAGCCATTGAAACAGAGGATATTTCACAGCTTCTTGTGTCTAAATTGCGGCACACACCCAAGGCGCTCTCATCTCGTCGTAAAAAGTATCAACAAAGGTCACAGAAGCAGATGGATTTCATGTTTCTTAATGATGACGAGGACCTAAATGAGACAATGAGTGACTCCCAGCATGTAAGCCAATTGAAGTCTGATACAGTGACAGGCTCAGCAGAACCGACTGGTCACACGATTTCCAGTCCTCAAAAAAGTGTTCTTCCTACCTCGACAATACCGGAGGCACCCCGTGTCAAATCGCGGCGACAAGAACGCTTTAGTGCTCTCAAGTCAAACCAGAAGAGTGAAGACTTTTTGTTTTCCAACGAAATTGATAATGAAGATACCCAACCAAAAAAAAAGGGTAGATCTCCCGATAGCCATGATAGCCTAAAGACTTTGGGCCCTCTAAGTGAAAATAAAACTACATCTGCATCTCTTACAGACAGATCGCCAATTCAGGTGGTTTCAAGTAAAGAAACACAGACTATAACCTCTGCAATGCTTCCCCCAGACTCAGAGACTCAAGGTCCTCATTCTAATGACGCTCTCATTGAAATTCTGCGCAAAGCAAAAGCTGTCAAAAACCAGGAAGATGACGAACTAAATGATGCCTCCACAGCGATATCAGATTCACCAGAAGATCACAAGCAGCTCAGAAATAAGATTCAGATTGATACTATACAGATCAGGCCTTACGTGCCCACGCGAAATCAATCTCTTGATGATAAATATCGTGGTAAACCAAATTTTAAGAAGTTTACCCGTAGCAAATTCGCATCTACTGAAAGCGATACGCCTAAAGACCGAATAACTTTGGTAGCCTATGATGAAAATTATAGAGCAAAAATCAAGGAAAACGACCCTATGGAACTAGCGCTTTTGGCCACTGTTGATAATATACCTCAGTTCGATTCAGAGTTCGATACAGTAAGGCTAGGTTCTAAACGAGGTCAACGCTTAATGACTGATTTTTCACAGGCTGCCGAAAATGGCGGCAAAAATTTACATACTTCCAATCCTCTGTTCATAGCGGATGATGACGACGCTGATTTTCCGACTATCAGACGCCAGGACTCTCCAGGCAGTCAAGACGAGGTGCTGACGCCTAGACTCAAAAATATGCGTATTGCTACTACATCTAGAAGGGGCTCCATTACAAATAATATCGTGGCAGACGATGATGATGACGACACTGACGGGCTTCCAAAATTCAAGTCATCTCGTTTACGGCAGTAATTCTACTATATTTCTATATTGTTTGGGATTATACTGTCGAAGCGGATCTTCGCAGTGGTTGACAAGATGCTACCCTGATTTGGAAAATACTACTTTCATTGTATTCAGAACACAGGAGTTGTTTTGATAGCCTAAGAGATTACGGTTCCAGACTATTGGAACAAAATCACCTTGGCGTTCCTTATGATTATTATCATACGTATATAGTAAGCGATTCGTGAGGTATTTTTACTTATCGGTGTCCAGTTCTTCCTATTGGACTTTAAGATAACCAAGGCTATTCAGTCTTAAGTTACAGGTCCCCATTACCTCGAAATATAATAGATGGGACGACATATCCCAAATAGCTGTGTTACTACATCGCAAATCGTTGTATCCTTCGCATATTGCGACATCTTCCGGTGTTATATCTGGCTCCAGCTTCATAATGCAAATCTGACCCAAAGTGTGAGAATATTTCACAATATTCTCTGTTGCAGACATTGGCAACCGCACAATTGGATCTTCCCTATTTGTGACACGATATAATTGGTATTTTTGAGCCCCGGCTTCCTTAGCATAGTAATTTTCTGGCGCCGCGTTAGTGAGGTTGAAGACGTTATTTACATAGCGAGCAAACTCTGTATTACCAACCTTAGGCTGTCCGAAAGTCGTGCATATCAAACGTGATTGAATACCCAGAGTCTGCTTTACCCATAAACTGACGAGCAATGCCAATGCACCGCCCATTGAATGCCCGCTCACGTGCATATTGTATGTAGGGAAATCACCTACCAAGAGACCAGTGTACAATGCTATTTCTTCAAGGGTGCGCCTTAGCAACAAATCAAATCCGTAGTGTATTTTGCAGCCGTAACAGTGTTGGTAATCAACTTGAGCAATTCCAATGTCTGACATTGCTTCATTCAGAGAGCGAGTCCCTCTTAACGAGATGAATATGTTTTGGGAAAAATGGTCGATGGAAATGTAGCCTGTAGACTTAAACAGTTTTCCGTTCAGGAGCCGTACAGAAGTGGTCCATTGGTGCACCAGCTGCATATTAGGAAACTCATTGCAAAACATCGGGCAAATAAAAGGCCTTTCTATTCGCTCTGTCTCGGAGATGCAATATGTAATGTCCACAAGCTTTGAAGCTTGTTTCAAGGCCTGAAATTGGTGGGGAGATGTGGTCTTCAGTCCGGTGCAGAGTGTCAGCACCAGAGGTAGGTAAAAAGGCAGACATTGCCATAAAGCAAACCACATTGATGCTTCATCAAGAGATTATACCAATAAGGAAAAATGTGGTCTAGCACTTAAACGAAGATACCCACAAAGTCTGGGGTAACAACAGGAAGCCGGCTTTTATAGCCGCGAGACCCTGCCAGCAACCACAAAATACCGCGAAAGTCCGCTGCAGGACTTGCAGCCGAAAGCAAGCTACAAAGTCCCTGCACCATTATAAAACCTCCCGACACCGCAGCAAAAGTGGCACGTTGAAATCTTGAAACTTCAAGATCCGGTGACACTCTCACTTAGCGAGTAGAAGAGCTGTGATAAACAAGGGCCGCATTGAAGCTTGTTTCCCACAATGATAAAAACATTTGTCCGACTTCAATCGCATCTGCGTTCGGTCAAGCCAAAAAGTCCGACCCACGGAGCTTTTAGCCCGGCACAAAATGCATACCTTGATCGCGTGGTTAGGGTTGACCAGGCTGGAGAATTGGGGGCTAATTTGATTTATGCAGGTCAGTACTTGGTGCTTTCTCACACAAGACCTGATCTCCGCAAGGTTTTGAAGCATATGTGGGATCAAGAAGTTCATCACCACAATACTTTCAACGAGCTCCAGAGCTCGAGAAGAGTACGGCCAAGTCTATTAACTCCGATCTGGAAGCTGGGAGCTTTAGGAATGGGTGTTGGAACAGGTTTGTTGGGAAAAGAGGGAGCGATGGCATGTACTGAGGCTGTAGAGACTGTCATCGGTAAGCACTATAACCAACAATTGCGTATACTGGCCAACTATTATCAAGACATCCCCGAGGTGGGCCCGGAGAATAATTCTGAAGGGAAAATGTCCGACTCCCGCGAGCTGGCGGAGCTAAAAGACACTATCAGTACGTTCCGGGATGAGGAGCTGGAGCATTTAAACACAGCAGTGGAGCATGACGCTCATGGGGCGAGACCTTATTGGCTATTGACGGAGGCAATTAAGTTGACGTGCAGAGCAGCAGTTCGGACTGCTGAACGTGTTTAGCTGAGCTACGGCAAATGAAGCACCCATGCAGCAAGATCTTATATATGCAATTATTATTTAGTATATGGCCGGCGACAAAGTGGTGAAGTCCATGACGTTTGCCTCTTGGTATGTAGGAACGAGTTAACGAAGTGAGAAAACGAAGGTTGACGACGGGGTTCTATAGTTGTTTCATTTAGAAGACAGTGATATCGTGCCCCGGCACTTTCTAAAGTCCACCGCAACGGGATACTAGACTTTCGAGAATAGCCCATAATGAAGCCGCGGTGATGAAACATCAAACTTCCTACTCTCCCAGAACAATTGGCGTTCAATAAATCTGTAATAGTATCTCTACCTTGGTCACGTGATGATACAGTAAGTCTAGGCAACATGAAACCCGCTAGGCCAACCATTCGCGTCAGACTCATATAGCAATGAAAGTTGTAGACTGTGAAGTCCACGTACCGCACGCATCTCACTGCTTTTGTCGGCTACTGAGCGACTGCGGGTTCCTCCTGCCTCGCAATTGACTAGCAAATGGCTCATACCCAACTACACCAAATCCCCATACACATTCAACGCCTCGACTATCCCATTATCCAATTTATTGCCATTCGTGAACTCCTCCAAAGAGACTAAATTATTCTGGTCCTTGTCCATGTGTCTAAAAATCTTCTCCACACGCAGCTCTGGCGTCTTTTCATCCTCTTTAAACTCCACCATGGACCCCACCATCTTGTAAATTGCACGCACCACAATCAACATATCTTCATACGACACAACGCCGTCCTTGTCGCGGTCATATATCGCAAATGCCCATTTCAGTTTCTCCTCCAACGTGCCCCTACTAGTGACACTGAGACTCAGTATAAACTCCTTGAAACTGATGTAGCCGTTACTCTCTCCGTCAAAGGCTTCGAATGCATATAAACTAAACTCGGTAGGGTCACCAAATGGGAAAAACTGCTTATGTATCTTGATGAAATCCTCTTTTGTCAGCTTCCCACTAGGACAATCTCGCTTGAACCCTTTATACCATTGCTGCAGTTCTCTGCCTTGGAAGTAAGTCACTTTCTTCAGTTCATCAATGTCGTCACGTGACAGTTTCGACGCCGTTTTGCCCATTATGGTGTCTAAGTTCCCAATCCACGTTGCACTCGTCGCAGTTTGGCCAATCAGATGGTGTAGTGGCCGCAGTTGATTGATGAAGAGAGATGGTTTGTTAGGTGTTGATGAAATATGTGTGATACGCGAGCGAAAAATTAGGCACAAATCGGGGAGTCCAAATGCCACCTCGCGAGAACACCACCACGATCTTGCCATCCAGCCGCTTTAAAATCACCGTATTCGATCTCATGTTTCCCAAATATAACCCTTATTATCATAAACATATTTAGCGTATACAGTTAAAAATCTCTGCAACTTCCGTCGAACGATACACTCGACTCTGTGTCAAACCAGCTAACCAGCTTATTATTTGGTATCGCCTCAAATTTGTTTGACCCCACCTGCTGAATCTCAAACAGCCACTTGGCGAACTTGATGTAGTGCAGATGGTTGGGATATGGCGTACTGATTATCTCCTTTGCCCAAGTTATATAGTCGTACCATCCCTCATCCGGTTCAATATTCTCTGCCGTTGCATAATGAGATGTTATAGAATTCCCCAAAATTGTAAGTAATTCTACACGTGGCAGGTTTTGCAAGAATAAGTCGAGAACAGACACCAGTGCGTTGGGCTGTATGGGTATCCGCAAAGAGCGCAAGTTCATTAGAGGTGCGTCTATCAAATATCGCGTCAGAATGTCCAGCGAGAGCGTCTCTCTACGCTCTACATTAGTTTGTGTCTCTAGTATAAACTCCAACGACAGTTTTGAGAGCTGGCGCTTGATCCGTGCAACTGCAGAGCACATTTTTTCCATTGTAGAAATGACTGACTGTTGTAATAACTCACTGTGCCGCACCACCACTTCTAAATGCCGTAAATTTGCTCCTTTGAGAAGGCCACAGCCATATAGTGTCGCTGTTTGACTTCCTTGCCGCACATCCAACTTCAGTGACCGCAGTCGAGTCATGGACCCCAATTCAGGCAATAGCAAAAGAGAGGTAGCGCCGTCATCAACAGCTATGATTTCAGTTACCCGATGAAGCTCAAGATGTTCTAGTGTATCTCTGCTAAATACCCCGATATACTCACTATCCATAGGTGTGATGATAATATTATGCAAAGCCAGGCTCTTCAAATTACTTGGAGTGAACTCACTGAGTACTTTAAGAAAATGGTGGTCGTATTTATACAGGTTGCGGTAGTCATCCAGCTCAACTAAAGCTGGCGGAGGTCGACGTTGTTGAGAAATCTTCAGATGTCTCAGTTTAGAGTGAGACTTAGAAGGCAGAAATTTCTCCATAAGCTCTCTTAGCTGATAAGAATCTTTCACTTCGTCAAGTGCGAGCGTACTCAGGCCCGGGAAGCAGAAATGAAGGTCATTTATAATGGAAGTTTTGCTAAATTTGTTCAGCTTCAAGTGTAGCGAGGTTATATTTACACTTGAAATGCTGTTTAAAATTTTGAGATCTAATGGATTTTGGGGAGCAACAAGATGTTGCAAGTGAACCAGTAACGGTAGCACCCCTTCCAGCATCTTGGGGAACAATATCATCTCATCTGGCAGGTCCAGTACCACAAGGCGCTTGACACATTGGTGTAAGGATGTTTTAGAGTGTAAAACAGTGAAGAAGCGGGATATGTTGGCGGCCGTGCGAATGAAGGTGGATTCGTGAATGCGTTGGTTCGACAATCGGCGCTGTTCGTCAAACTTGAAGAAATTGGTGTCTATAGTGATACTCTCGTATAAGTTTCCGATGAAGGTGAGGTAGAAGTAGCGATTTTGGACGATCAAATTGAGCAGGTCAAACTGGGTGAGCGGGATTCTTCGCAACACCTCCGGCGGGATTGAGAGGAGTGTTGTGGCAACAGAAGCTTTTAGACCTTCGTTATTCATGATGCCAGGAAAGATTATTTGCCCAATCGCTAAGGTCAATGGCTGCTACTAGTAGGAGCATGGGGTGGTGTAGTGGGGTATGAGTATATGCAGAAGCGCGCTATAATTTTAGATGATTATATAATCACGGTTGTATGAGAGAAGGTGGTGATAATAGTCTGTGAATGGACAGTTAAGCTGTGAGAAATTGCATATTCCACAATTGTACCAGCTGCTCAATTGACATTTACGCTTATTGTACGAAAGCAATCATGGATCACTGCTAAGGTCTTTCTAGTGATCTCTCGAAGGGTCTCATCTGTTATGCACCAGCGCGATAAATTTCACAGTTCTCCAATTCCACCAGCCTAACACCTGTACTCATCACCATTATGACCACATCGCACTCTGAAGCGCTCCGACTCAAGGGGCTAGAACTGGCAAAGGAGGTTGGTGCTACTCAGCCAATGCACAGCGCCAGCGACATCGAGTTGACAGGGCACCCTAAATCGCACATTTTTCCGGATCTCGCTGATCTCAACGACACCGAATTAAGCGCCGACGAAATGGATGCTGCAATAGATGCCTCGATAGTAGACCAGGACTCCGACGACGATCTTCCATTTTTGCAAAGCCTGACGCGAGACACATTTCAGCACAACCTAGCCAAGTTTGAAGGTGGCCACGGTCAGAATAGTCAGAGTGCGCTAGCCAGCACAACTGACCCAAAAAGTAACACACGCTTTGACGCATCCGAATTCTTGTTCAAGCACTATAGGTATTGGTCTTTAGATGATCTGATAACGTCTTTTGGACACTTGCTGAAACAGATTGATAATGAGCTAATTAATTTGGTGAACAATGAGTATAATGACTTTATTAATTTGGGAAAGTCCGTGGAAGGGTCTCAGGATATAGTACACAACGTGAAGATTGATCTCAGCGCTTATTCGAAAGAGTTGACGAGATTCAATACTCGTTTGCAACAAGATGCACACAATGTCCAGCAAATTCTGGAGTATAAGAAGCAGCTGAGCCACTTGAAACGTATCATCGATTATATACTCACGCTGAGCGAACAGCTCGATTACTGTGATCAGCTATTGCTACTATCTCAGAACGAAGAGGTCACTTTTGAGCATATCAAAGAGCTGACGACGTTCTATGTCTCTGTTCACAAGATATTGTTGCGACTAAATGGAGTCGTTCATTCCAACGATCGCGTACAACTGGACGTAGATAATTTTGAGATGTTAGGTAGCTTGAGTCGGCGAGTCACAAGTCTACGGTTTGAATATAAGAGTCTACTGGATGAATACGTGAGAAGTCTTCGAGGAGAGAAGAAAAACAGCAGGGAAAGCGGCGAAGCTAATGAAATGAACAACGGTTCTGTTGACATTGAGGATGTTTCTGAGGACAATAAAAAGGACCAGCTACTGCAATTGCTCAAGATATACTCTGTGATAGGGGAACCAAAAAGTTTCATTGAGTTGGTGAGGGAAAGTAAATAGGAGGGTATCTGCGAGAGATTGGCTAGAGAGACGGATAAATTGACTGGTTGCTTGTTCAACCCTTATTTCGTTGTCCAGATTAAAGCACAATTCATATGTCACAGCTCTCGTTGGTATATAAATATGTAAAATTGAAATGCTAAGTTGTCAATAGCGCAATACCTCATCAGCACTACCTACCGGCATCTGGAGTCCAGTCCAGATGCATGCGCTCGTACACGCTACGCTGTACGTTTGCCCATATCTTCTGACGCTCCGCGTCTGTTAGCTTCACGTTGGTAAAGTCAGCGGTACCAGCAGCACCGCCAGAGCTGTTTAGGATCGCCTGGGCCAACAGCGTCGAGGACGACTTGTAGTTGCTGTCACGTGCAATTCTTGCCTTTTGGCGCTTCACCATGCCGCAGTTCTGTTTGAACTCTACGCGGCACTGGTGCTCTACGCCCAGATTGAGCAAAAAGTTGTCAATAATATTGCGCCACTCAAACTTGGAAAAGTGGTTGTAGCTGTAGTCTATAGGGGGGCCGGAATTAAACTGGTTGGGATCATTGATCTGGAAATTAAAATCAGGCATACCGGGCCCATTTACGTCCATTTTGGCGCCGTCGCCAAAAGCACCAAATGTCCCAAAGGTATTGTACCCGCGGTTCACACCTAGCAAGTTACCAGTCTCGTCAAAGTACTCTCTCGGTACCTGGTAACTGTTCACTAGGATGTTAGCATGACGCACGCGGGCTGCCTCTACAATGTACTTGGCGGTTTTGAGTCGGAACTCCATATTGAAATTGCTTTCAATATAGATATCAGACTTCACCAGAGTGACGATAATCTGCTCGTCACTGGCAGAAGGAGGTAGCACCATCAAACGAAACTTTGCCTCTTCGTAGAGTTTACAGGGAGCAATTTCTGGCAAGGATCCCTGCCATTCTGGCCGCAGCTCTCGCACTATGAGCAAAGAGCGGATGTCATTAACTTCCCAGTTCTGTAGATTACGCTTGGTAAACGTCGGCCTGCCATTAGTAAAGCGCTCGGTGACAAGGTCTGGCGAATACATTTCGGTGTAATCGTGGGGAAGTGCTTCCTGTAGGGATATCATTCCACTAGGCACTGGATCAACGACACTAGGGACTGTCGTATTTGTGTACACGAGGGAAAGCGGGGTGGAAAAGAGTGAGCTTCCTGTGCTTCTAGATGTGTGTGTCTCTGACTTCTGGAGCTGTAAATGAGAGCGAACATCGTTACTTCTGTCACTAGTGGTACTCTTGATACTCTCACTCATACTGATATCGCTTTTGATGCTGCCGCTACTACGACGTCTGGGTTTGCGGAATGAGCCAAAGGAAGATGACACGTTAGCTCTGTTATCGGTTGATACCACCTCAGTTGCTGAGCCGCATCCGTTGCTATTTGTCAAAGAGCCTTGACTACTGCTCCTGCTGAAAAACTTCATCAACTTGTTTTTCCCTCCACTGGCGTTCAGGCTACCGCTGCTGCATCCCGAGTTCAAGTTGTCAGTAGTATTTGATCCATTAGAAAGTACTGAGGTCGCAGAAACCTCAGAGCGGTCACTCTCTATGCTCATTAGGTCGTCTGTGTCATGAGTCTTAACATGGATCCGTTTTTCTGTGCGAGTTATTGAATTATTGGCCAAGGGTGAACTTCCGTACTTGAGATTCTGTTGTTGTGGTCTCTGTAGAGCTTGGTATCGCTGGGTTTTTTGCAGCTTTTGAAGCTTTTTATTGGAATGGATGCCTTTGAGATGCTCATTAATGTCCTTACGTGCCTGTTTGGTGAATTCAACGGGTGTGGTATAATTATCCTTACCCTGGGCGTCAAATAGCCGTACTCCAAACATGTTGTGTGCGTGTTTTGATGAGTATCGGTAAGGGACAAGGGGGTATAAAAGTGATGAAAGATGATTTCAGATGGTTAACAGATGAGTCTGAGTGGGGTTTTGTAACTTCGTTGAGTCAAAGTGGTTTTTATCAATAGATATCGCTTCAAAATGGCGAGATTCCGTAAATTAAATGCCCTCACTCTTCTTTATAGTTTGTGCTACAAAGTAATTCCACTCCGTAGCAATTTATCCGAAAGATTAATCCGAGATGGGGCACTGATTTCGCTGAACAGGAGACTCTTTCGACGATTCTTATCCAGCTGGTGAATGTATTTCGATCGTCCACGTACTTCCGATCGATTGCGGGTCAGATTTGTGACAGCTACCGAATGTTTTGGCACGGTTGAAGACGGGTTATCTAAGCCTTGGAGAAAGCTTGCAGGCAAAATAATATCACAGATTTTTTCGAGCATTATCGTTTCATTCTCGATTTCCTCGGATTTTTTAAGCTCCTGCCTTGAAACTCGCGCAGCTGATTTTGCCCAAAGAGGAGACTACTGTGGTGTATGGGTGTATTTCAGGGTAAACAGCGAGTGGACACGGAGGGATCAGACTGAGATAGTCGGAGTGGTGCCCTGGTGCCAATCGAATGCCAGACGAATGGATGTGATACTTTGGATCTAACTCAGCTAACAGTGGATCAAAACATGAGGTGAAAAATCCATCTGAAACAATGTGTACTCTTTGATTATGTAAGCTATTTCTATGGGTGGAACCTACTAGAATAAGTCCATGACCTCGCTGATCGCGACGATGCTACCACATAGTCAGTATCATGGAGTCATCACAACTAATGCCAATAAAGCTCGGAATAAATAAACATATAATAAATAGACGACCGTAGCTTACTGTAAGCTACAGCCAAGATAGTCTTGCATCGCACTAGATAGCGTCCTTCTCTCTCTTCAATGCCTCCATCTCTTTTACTCTCCGCTTGAAGTCACGGTACTGGCACACCTCGTACTCATGACGCTCGTGCTCGCAGTTCCAAGGCAAATAAAAGCCCTCCTGCCTGCATTTATTCAATGGCACTAATAGGGAAGCACATCTGTCTCTATAAGGCAGAGGAATCTTGTGCTTTTTCATGTCCTCATGGGAAACTGCAATTTGTTAGTTATTCTGGAGGTAAATGGCACAGTAGTGTCGCATGAGACAACATCAACGTTAGTTACATACGTAAAGGTGGGAATTCCGCCTCTGTCATCGCTTCTCTGGGCTTTGGGACTAGCTCACACTCTCACACTGTTGGGCTTTACCCCACCAGAACAATAATCAGTTTCCCCGGGTCCAAGCGCGAAGGTGCGAGGTGTTGGTGATTATGTAATTTGGGTTTCTGGCTCAGTGAATAGTTGTGAGTGGAGGTGTATTTAATGGGCAGGAGACTGCTTGAGTGGTCAGGAGTGTGTGATGTTCGGAGGCTCCAATAGGTTAGTAATTATGAGGTAAAATAAAATTAACGGATTTTTTGCTGTAGCAAATATGAGCGCTGCAGGGTATTATATTCGTGCTATTAAATTAACTAATAACATACTGATACTTATTCAACGTATTCAGACAATGTGTCTATACCGCAATGGTGGCCAAGACTTACTTTACTCAAAGATTCAATTGTCATTCAAACCATTTTAACCGCTAATGCATTTCCTTGGCCATATTCAATGCAGCTGTATGTACTTACTGTATTATTCATGATTACTCCCCGTTTATTAAACTCACTTCTCTCTGATGGAATCAAAATAGCCTGCACCAGCCCCGCCCAAATCACCTTAATTAAGCAAACTCTCAATTGAAGCACTTTTTTGCTTCAATAAAATCAAGCCCTTTGAGGCTGACTGTACGTCTCTGGAAGAAATAGAAGCCTCATTTGGAGTCAGTTTGTCTGTAATTGCAGGCAGTGGCAGTTCAAATGCAGTGGGCGGGTGTTGTGGCAACCGGGGAGAGTTTTGATGATTGAAAGGTGTTGCAAAACTGCCTGAATGGCCCGAGTGAACTGAGCTAGCTGAGCTACCATAGTTCGATGCTGAGCCATTTTGCTCTGAAGGACTCTTTGAAGCCTTTCGTCCACCTGCTTCTGAGGTTCGCACAAGGCTATTTCCACTCGCGTTCCCATAATTAGTTTTGCCTGTGTATGAGAAAGACGCAATGGTCTCTCTTCTCTCATAATCTGGCCTTGTTAAATTGTCGGTCGCAAAAACACTATTTGAGGGTAAGAAACTGGCAGAGAGCATTGGTAGTGAGCTTCTCTTGTATTTATCAGCTTCTGCTCTGTTGAGTTCTTGGCCAGCAAAAGGTTTGGGATGACTCGCAAACGTGTCGGGTGTAAATAGTGGAGTTGGTAGCAGTTTTGGCGGTTGCAAAAGCGAATCGGCCAGTGGAGTTGCTCCTAATGAATCAGATTCGTTTTTACTGCTGTTATTTTCATCGTCGTTGCTTTCAAGACTAGACAAGCTGGTGTAACTAGACCCTGCGCTAGAGGAAGCAGCTCTAATCTGCATGCTGTCTTTTTTGTGGCTAGACTGGGGTTGGTCAACAATGCCTTTTCCTTGGTTTCGGCTCTCTGCTCTTTCTGTACCTCTACGACTGCTTCTTACTGTCTCTAGCAAGGCTGCTGTTCTCTTTGCAATTGGATCATTTGCGTCCACACGCATGATTCCGTCATTCTGAAACGTTTCTACAAACAGCTGCTCAAATTTGAAGTCGTCATCAACTTTTCTATACGACTGCAAGTCCAGATCAAAGTCAGCAAAGCTGAGGTTGTCGTTTGCTTCCAGCCAGTCGCTGAAATATTTGCGGGATTGTTTAGGAGTTAGCATCTTCAACTTCATCAGCTTAATTACAAGATGAAGGTATTTGATGTATTCAACGGTCGACTGCAGTATCGTGAGCTTGTGCATTATGTGTGAATTCTCAAAGTTGTTGAGGTCCTCATTCAGTCCATTAAGTATATTGACTCGGCAAGCAGGTACAAGGAATTTAAGCGACTCAAACTCTCTATTCATTTTGATTCTACGCTTCTTTTCAATGATTGAGTGTTGTGCCTTCAGTTTTCTTTTTTTGCACTCAATATCTTCCTTGTTGTTCCCAGAAGTTGAAGAATTTCTACGTTTCCTAGTAGCACCAGAGGTCGGGTTTGGGTTAAGCACACTGGTTGTGGCAATCTTGGTTATAGCAGCAGATTCTATAGGGTCATTGTATGATGTCATTGGCGATATTGAAGGTGAGTGTTTAATCAAAAGAGATTTGTTATACTCTTCTGTAGAAACAAAAGAGGAGGTCAAATAGTTTGAGTTGTTACCGTTCGATGCTGTAATAGTTGGCGAATTTGCGGCTGTCTCTGGTAACATTGAGTTCTCGTTAGCGGACTTCTGCATCTGTACAAATGTGGGTTTGAAGATCGGTGGTGGCGGGAGCATTGAATTGTCTTTCATGATGAGTAGGTTGCGAGACTAATAATAGGTTTGCAAACGGCGTGTGATGTGGCTGTGTTTTTCTTGTCAATATATCAAAGTTGTAAAATTCAGACGAATATTCCAGCGAGCTTAGTACAAGCTCTGTTCACTGAAAATGTAACGAAAGCAAATGGAGCCAAAGGAAAGAACCACAAATAAATAACTAAATGAAAGAAGAAATATGACAAACCTCACATAAATTAAAGACTTTACTATCTACCGTTACATCGCCTACTATCAATAATATTTACAGCCCTGCACACGCACCCCAGCCAAGACACACGCGCATACTTAATTACCTGCGAAGCTTAGGAAAGCAATTGTTTCCTTTCTTGTATGCAAATCCATGCAGCTTGGTAAATGGTATTGTACACGTTCCTACGTATGCTGTCATGTCAGAACAAAGCAGTTGACATGGCTTTTTGAAGCAACGCTGTTCAGCTTTGTCCATATAATTTGAGAATTTCTAGCCGCAATCTGCAAGCAGCCGCTCCGTAGGAAACAATCATCGCCAGCACCACCTTTAGTAAGATACTATGGCCATAATAGGTTAGGTCCATAGTTCCATTTAAGTCCCGCAACCACCAGCGGATGGTCGCAAGACTGAACCAAAGTGCGATAGGCCCACGTGACGGAATACTCTAATTGTGCACGTGGGGCCTGCATGGCGATAAGCCGCGCACGTGACAAGTGTCATCCAAACGAGTCTATCACGTGACCTTTGCTTACGTGATCTGCCATACACACCCGAACACCACTGATTTATCCACCAACAACTGTTTTTCTAGCTAACTGTCGTACATGTCTACTGTTGTCACTGTATCAATCACGGTCTTGCACTTCACTCCCGCATTCCAATGGTCTCGTCAAACAACACACAGAATCCTGCGGCATCGATCTCGCACACGCTGTGGTCACCACACGATACCGTGCGGGATGTTGCCGAGTCGCTAGGAGTGTCTAATCAATTGGGAGACGAGGTGGCCAAGAACCTGGCCATGGATGTTGAGTACAGAATCCATGAGATTCTAGAACAGGCCCTCAAATTCATGCGCCACGGGAAACGCAAAACACTAACAACGGGAGATATTGACCGAGCGATGAAGGTGCTGAATCTTGAGCCGCTGTATGGCTACGAAGTTTCACGTCCCCTTACATTCAAAGAGGCCCTGGTAGGTGCTGGGCAGACTCTTTACTATGTGGATGATGACGTTGTCGACTTTGAAAAACTTGTTAACCAGCCTTTGCCCTCTGTGCCAAAGTTTACGTCTTTCACTGCACACTGGCTAGCCATTGAAGGTGTACAGCCGACGATCCCACAGAATCCATTGCCTAGTGAGGTCAGGCAGCTGCCTCCATTGCAGCGCGGCTCGATGAACAACATGTTTAGTTTGAACAATGATGTTGGCACAGGTGCTCCAGGTGGTGCAAATGCTTCAATAGGTGCTAATAGCGTCAATGGCGGTGTTGGTCGTGTCAATGGCTCTGTAAATGGTGTAGGTGCCAGCGGTACCGGCGCTAATGGCAAGAAAGACTTGGACGTTAAGCCGCTAGTCAAGCACGTGCTGTCAAAGGAACTGCAGCTTTACTTTGACAAGGTAGTAGAGGCTCTGCTCAACGACTCAGACGAGCACCTCAAGGCTGCCACCTTAGAATCACTAAAATCTGACCCGGGATTACATCAACTTGTGCCCTACTTCATCCAGTTCATTGCTGAGACGATCACCAACAACTTGCGCAACGTTAATATTTTGACGACGATGCTCATGACGATATATGCGCTGCTCATGAACTCGTCTATATTCTTTGATCCATATATCCACGCTTTGGTGCCCTGTATCCTGACTCTGTTATTAGCCAAGAATATCGGAGACTCTGATTCTCAGTTGGGCAGCCAGAATGCCGCTTCCACTCAATATACCGCCAACTCAGGTGACAATGACGTAGAAATGGCAGATCAAGGTGAAGATAACAACACGCAAGGTGACACGAGTAATGCCGTCGCTACCCAGAGCCAACAGGACCACCTTCGAATTAGAGAATTGAGTGCAACGCTGCTGGAGCAGGTTGTTCAGCGCTATGGATCTTCCTATACCACTTTGAAGCCACGCATAACACGTACTTTGCTGCGTGCATTTCTTTCGTACACGTCGAAGTCCGCTTTAGGCACGCAATTTGGCGCCATAAGAGGTATGAAGTGTCTTGGTAAAGAGGTTATCCGCGTTATTATGGTTGGAAACTTGAAAAACTGGGAGAATGTTGCCCTATCTAATTACGAAGAGCACTCTGGTGACTGGGATCTGCTTGTGAGCAATGTTTTAGCTTGTCTGGATATGTTGGCGGAGGACGGCGAGCTATTAGAGCCAGGCCAAAAGCGCAGGAAAACTAATGAGAGTGACAAAGACCAACCGGAAGGTACCGTTGAGATGGACACTCCACTAACTGAAAAGGAACAGGAAAGACTAGCTGACCGGGTTGGCCCGGTGTTGGCGAAGGAAATTCTTCGAAAGACCAACTCAAGGGCTGTCTATAATGGCATTTTCCTGGGCGAGCTGTAGTGGGCAACGAGAATAATGCTGGTATGGGCCTGATGTATTAATTAAGCACGAGTGAAGAAATGGAGATTGGGATGGCCTTTGTTAGTTTCTTAGTTGAAGAGTACCCATGCTATCTTACAAAAGCAGTACAGCATTGCCTATATTTGCTCAGTTCATCAGGGCAGAACGCTGAACAGTTTAAGAAGGCTAACTTGTTTATTGTATATTTCACTCGTGTACTCTATGTACTTTAGATTATGGTGACATTAGGTCACTGAAATTGGAAACTTTTTTTCACTTGCGAGTGATCGACTATCATTAGTAGATCTAACTCGATTGTGGTATGCATTTGATTAATACGCTCTTTATACACGCACATAATGGCTACTAAAAATAGAGCATGCACTCCAGCTGTCAGCGTTCAGCTATAGTTGAGGTAGAAAACGTTGCTTGGCCGTACTCTCTTTGCGTAAGATAAATCAATTAGATATCAGACTGATTAGCTAAAGCTCAGCTTGCGGTTAGAGGAGAATTGTTGATAGAAAGGTGACGACTGAGGCAGAACCGGCTCTCTTGGAGCCAAAGTGGAGGCTTCATCTTGTTCGTGTATCTTTCCTGCTCCTTCTGGTGAATTAAATGCATGCAGTGGACTGGAGAATATTAACTCCTCGCCTCCATGTACGGGACTCGAGGGAATTGTGGCTTTGGCGATAAGAGCATCAGCACTGTTCGTAGCACTTAAATTACCTTTGCTGGATTTCGCAGCACCAGTTGTGTCTAAGACGCTGAGTGTCGTGGACCTGGTAATATTCAATACATTCAACGACTCATTAGCGTCGTTCACTGGACTTGACATTACAGTTTGGGTGGCAGTATATCCATTCCTTGAATCACCCACATTTTGTCTCCCTTTAAGTGGAGACGATGCAATGATATCGCCCTTCGACATTTTAGTCAGCGTCAATGGTGAGAGTAACGCATCGATAGGACCCATCTTGGCATTATCACCATTGGAGGTACTAAGCTCGCCGTTATGGTGCCTAGTTCCCAAACCCACCTTCTGGCCAGAGGAATGATGCAAAGGAGAAGAGTCCACCATCTGGGACTGTGTATAAGGAGGAGAGTCAAATATAAGTTGCTGGGAGACAGCTGATACTTTTTTCTTTACCGGAGTCGCTTCAATTTGAGTAACAGAAACAGATTGAGAAGACGTGCTGGTAATCTCCTTTTTCCTAGACTTAAGTTTGCGTCTATTAGGTTTGAAGATGGCTGATTCTGACGTCTTTTGCAGCGCAACAGGCTCAGGATTCTCGGGTGGTTCTGTATGCGTCGACCGCTCCTGGCTGGCAAGCAAAGAGGTGCTTTTTACCATGTCAAAGGTCTTTCTATTCAAATCCTTGGTACTCAAATTTGATGTCGTGCGTTTCGCCCTAACGAGGTCGCTCTGGGATTGCAACAAAATATCGCCAGAGTGCAATGACGAAGAAGGAGAAACTCCTCTAGAGCTGTGCGATCCATGGGTCATGCTTGTCCGGGAGGTGGATGACTTCCGGGATCTTCCCCGTTTCATGGAGTGGAAAGAACCTAGCCCAGGTAACGGATCCTCCATATAGACCGTAGGAGAATCTGTCTCATAGAAGCCTCTAGACATAGAGGCCTCTGCTCCTCTCGACAACGCCAAAGAAGTGCCATGCATATCCTCTATGGGATCGCTAGCTTCTTTATTGTCTCTAGACAACTTTCCCTCCCTAGATATCGTTGTTTTGTCTCTCCTTTCGCCCTTCTCGGTCCTACTCCTTCCCCTGGTCGAAGGACCTCTTGACTTGTTGACAAGCTCCTTCATTATTCTGCTACTTATGCGATTTTGAAAGTAGGGAATCACTGAGAAGACCACAAAATTGAAAATAGAGTCTTCGTCTTTTGCGTCGACCCCTGATATGGCGTCCCATACACAAAGCTTGTCGAAAAAAAGGTAAAGAAGTTCTTTTATAGTGTCTATAGTGGCTTTGAAGCAATTAGCGCTAGCTTTATTCGCACCATTTGACACAATATGCCCAATATTAGTAGCAGAATCACCATTCCCGTTAGGTGTCTGGCGGAAGTCCGTGCTAAATTTCCAATTAGAAGGCACTGCAGTTCCTACCAATGTGGGAACTAGACGTCGTTTACGACCCACCAGTTGTCTTTTCGGTAAGGACGCTTTCATTTTAGCCGGAGAAACATTTTCTGACAATGAAGGGTCGCTAGTCAAGACAGCTATAAGCTCTAGGCAAATCAACACCTGCAGTTTCGCCTCCCTCACCTTGAGGTTCTGTATATGTTGAGATAGAGGGATATCATCAATCTCGTCACTGTCAGCATAATTAGTTTCTATAAGGGAAGTGGTGTTTCGGATTTCAATTTTATCGGCACTAGCACCCCTAGTAGTTTCGATAACGTCATCTTTGTTAGCATCAACAAGATCGTCAATGCTACCATTAGTGTAGTCTTTCTTACGTACTCTCTCCTTTAAAAATGCATGCCTATAAGATACCTCTGTCGGATCGAGAAGAAATGGTTGGTCTTTCTGGGCAAACGTTGTCTCTACATCCAAATACCGTCTATCAAAATATGCTACGCTAGTTAGAAGAAGCTTTTGCAGTGTTTCTTTGACAAGCACGCCATTAGACCGTGCTAGGATGTACAAGCGAGGAAGTGCTGTCTTGCTGAATGCTTGCAAGGGTACAGTCTGAGTGTACAACGTCTTGAGATAGCGGTCCGTGAAAAACTCTAAAGGGTCAATATTAACGAGCGACGTTGTGGAGGCTACTACAGAGGTAGCATTATCGCTATCGCGTGCATCTAAATCCTCAATGGGCACGCCCATGGACAGGGTAATTCTAGCGGCCCTGGGACGTGGCATATACAGATTTGTAAGAGTGCTAAACATCTCTCGAGCGTCCAAGCACGAGGAGGAAGCTACAGCCATTGCCCCAGATTTCAGTCTTGAACTTTTGAGTCTTTCGATCTGGTTAAGTTCGCTTCGTTCAGTCTCCTCAGAATGTCGTATCTCAGCCAATCGCTCATCTAAAGAAACCATTGTATTCGTCTCAATCGGTTCTTCAATCTTGTGCAAAAACCATAGCTGAGGCAATCCTGTGGGGCTCAAAAGTCCCTGGTAAAACAGACCGCTGCCGTCCTCAGCTACATCAATATAGAAGCTATGATTGGCTCTTGTAGATAAAAGCAAGGGACCCAAAGTGACATGTGATTTCGTATATCGTTCGGGTATAAGTATTTCATGCGAAAGTGCCAGTTTACAAGTGGCAAACAGTCTTACAGAGTTCCTAACAAACTGCCTCAAAGTAAGATTCAGCGTACATCGATCGCTCCTTACGGTAATTGAGTAGCTACCGGACATGGTCGCCTGGTGAGCTTTTTTGTCGGGCTAAAAAGTTTTTGGGTCTTTCCAAGTTCTGTTCTTAGCTATAGCTAAAGGAAACAGCTCGCACTGGCTGTTTCGACCCTACTCTTTGAGCTTTTCTTGGTCAGTCCTTTCGTGTACTCCTGGGACTTCACTTAACGCGACTTGCATCCGTGCACCATACTAAAACTTCGATGCACCAACTGATTTTTTTTCGTGTCGCCTGGGAGAAAAGGAGAGTCGCGGCACTCGGGGAAGCCGGTCAGAAAACTCCGAGTGAGTCCCGGGTGTGTCTGTGTCACGTGATCCTAGTTAGGATGAAAGGAGATAGTCAGAGAATCAAGCTGTTATAGTTGTTCCTGATGCAGATAATAGCTGTTGCAATCAATGGTAATCATCAATGTCTATATGGCCAAAAACTTTGGGAGCTACAGCCGTTACTTTGGCTTTGGAGATTATCAAAGTAGAAGAAAAGTTGCGTACATGGCTGTCTAGTGAATAATTACGCAATTTCCCTAAGTCGAAGAGTTGAGAGTCAATACTTATGATGAGAATAATGTTTAGTGAGTTGGGATATGTAATTGTCTCATTGGAATGCACTACTTCCTGAGTGAAGAGGTGAATATAGCTCTAAAATGATCTGCTACAAGTAGAATTTACTTAGAACAATAGAAAGTCTACCTCAATGTGCCTGCTGTGCACAACTGATGAAGGATTCATGACTACCATACCTACATTACCAAACGTCAAACTGAAGATCCAATGCAGAGCCGTGGAGATGGCTCGCAAGACTATCTAATAGCCCTAACCCCGCCGCCCCGCCGCACATAACGCCGCACGCCCAATTTTTCTGCAGCTTGCCAGGGCATGGGACCACTCCACACAGCCGCAGCTGGTCAACAAATCTTATATTAATCTATGAACTGAGCCCTACTGTTACGCGTCTCTAGCGAACTTTATCCATAAGAAGTAATACGTAGTGGAGTAATTAAATAATCAAGATTGTTGATTTATAATCCTATAAGTAGAACAAACAACATCTGGCAACATTGATTTGCTGCTCAATTGCGCCGTTCGTAGAACGACTGTATGAAATTTCTGCCGACAACCCCCAGACATACCGTAATATCTCCAGCTAAAACGCTTCCGGGAACGAATTCTCAATTTTGTCTTATTTTAGTGAGAATGTTAATAAGTTAAAGTATCTCGGCCATTCGCGAAGGCTGGTTGCTTATTGCATTTCTTGTATTAAATTTAGTGCATAGAGTTTGTTCAGCGGATCAGGTGGCGTTTGGTAGCATCGGGCAGCATCTGGTGGCGATTGGTGGTTTCTAATCCAAATTAGTGGCATTAGTGGCATTGATCAATACTTAGTTTTAATTGGTGGCGATTTCGTGTTATATCGCACATTGTGGCGCCAATTCATAGTTACCTTGTCATAAGGCTGAGAACTATTTATTTACTGGTACCAGGTGGTGCGCTTTGATTGATCATTGTTTATTGGCCTCTTGATTGGTGGGATTATTGGAGCTTGGGCCAATCTTAGTGATATTTCCGGAATTGTACTTGCTGTACCTGTCAGTGCTTTTCACAGAAGACATCCTTGATTGCAGAGCTTTAAAGTGTATTGCCGAGAATAAGACCACTTATATCACTTCGGGGCATCCTTTTAGCACCACAGCCTCACCACCAGTCACGTTAATATAACGCATTTACTTGGTTGAGATAGTCTATACAAGGCGAGCACAACTAGATTGAAGTCATTCGATTAAAAAGTGCCGTGCTCAATTGACTCATTCAGCCGAACACATTACAAATTGTTGGTTGACTGTTACTCTGTCACTCAAACTTAATAGACACGCCAAGCAAAGCAAGAGTTGCCGTGTACTTCATTTTTTTTGTACCCTAGTTGTTCGCCATAGTTCACAGCAGCTCACAAAAGCTTCCCTCAGCTATCCAATGTCTAACACATCTACATTTGGCAAGGTGGCCGCGCTTTCACCGGCACCTCTTCCTTCCGTGAACCCTTGGGGCCAGTCAAATTCCCTCATTTCTTCGTCCACTGTTAAAGAGTCTGACTCTACCCCCGTAACTGCTTCAATGCTAGCTAATAACAGTGCCCTTCCTTTGACCGATCATTTCGAGACCCAGGCTAACACCTCAGTCGGTCAAGCTGATGATTTCAATTCCGCGGCCCCCTCATTGTCTCCTTCGCTAGCTGATAGCATTGCTTCCCTTACCCTTGCCGGTACAGCCAGCGGCAAAGAAAACGCCCCGAAAGCGAAAACTGGCTCTGGAAAGGCCAAGTGGGTACACTTGGATGCAAATATCTCTGTCGTTCCGTACAAAGATGATTCTACAACTGCAGTCCATAGAGCTAATTCTGCAAAGTCCATGGCAGCTCATTCGACTCATGTTGGAAATGACAAAGGAAAAAAAGGCACGAAGGCAACCAGTAACGGCCAGAACGGCGCTGCTAACAAGCGTAAGCAAGTAGACAATAAAAGGCGTCCCCCTGCTGGACAGGCAAGACGCGATGCTGGCGGCACTATTCAATTAGGCCACCAGCAATTTCAGAAAAGAGAAACAGATGGACAGGATTTTGAAACTGCCAACATCACTGATGCATCTCATATGGTTAACAATAATCCTCTTCGTGCGTCCACCATTCCAGATGCATCAAATACCCCTGGTAGCATAGAGGCTATTCTTCAACTTTCCCCTCAGATGTCACCGCTCGAATCACCTCAGTTTTCCCCTGGCTATATGCCTCATTCTCACTTTTTGCCCCAATTATTGCCTCATATGTCTCCGCAATTTGCTCAGCCACTTCACAAGCCACAAGTACCCCCAAATATTCAGAGCGCCCAGGTTCGTAGCAGCCAAACAAACGTAACTGGACGCCCCTCCAACGTCAATCAGCAGTATTATCGTAGGCCATACAACCGCTCACGCAACAGCAACGGCAGCAGTGACTCCCGTAACTACCAGCGTAATTTCATCCAAAAAAACTCGTTCAACAGTCAACCTCAGCATCAATTTCTACCACAATTTTTGCCTTCGCAGTATCCTTACGTCTCCTATGTGCCGCCTCCAATGAACCAAGCCGGCCAGTTCAATCATATGAATCAAATGAACCAGTTTGGCCAAATCAGCCAGCCAAACCCGATGAGTCCTTTTCCATATATGCCCGCGCAAATGTATCAAATGGGCTCTCCTTATCCAAAAGGTTCATTTCCAAGGCGTGATTCTGTTGGCTCCCAAAACTCTGAACAGTCTTATGAGTCTGATGGTTCTGATCAATCCCAGACATTGCAACAATCTCAGTTCCACGAATTTAATGGCCACGACAATTCTCCCGACTTGAAGAGCGTCGGTGTGGAGCCTGTTAACAAGGGTTTTTCTCCTGAAGCATCCTATGCGGCTAGTGCCCTCACTTCAAATAGGGCTACGATTGAGGGGTTAGGTTCTCCTTGTTCTCCTGCCTCCTCAGTCACTGCACCTGTAAATTACCCTCCTTTTGCTTTCCCCCAGATGCCCCTTTCTCCATCATATACCCAACAGCCTCAGTATTTTGACGCAAACATGATGTACTATGCTCCTCCTGCAATAATGCATTCCAGGCCAAACTCCAACCGCTCGACTGACTCTATCGGGTTAACTAAAGCGACTAAATCAGGCTTCAAAGGGGCAGGCATTAGTACAGGGCCGGAAAACCAAAGCAACGCAAAAAGTACCAGCAATAATAGCAACATACACTCCAACAGTAATAATAACTTTGCAAACAGTGATAGAAATGGAATTATTGACGGTGTTACCGACAATCACACGTCAAATGTGAACGCCAACATGCAGCAGGTGTTCAGCCCATCCCCTTCTGCGGCATCACCTATTTCTGCCAATCTTTTCAGTCCGCCTTCTCTTCCTAATGTCTACCCTCTTTATGTCCCCCAGTTTGCGCAGCCACGTCCTCATTTCTACAACAATTACAATAATTTTTCTCATGACCTAGTACGGGAGGATAAGCAAGAAAAGTTGACACGTTTGGCTAAACAGATATCATACTACTTCTCGGTAGACAACCTTGTGAAAGACATTTTTCTACGCAGGCATATGAATTCGGAGGGATTCGTTGCTGTAGCCTTGCTAGCAAGCTTTCAGCGAGTT
Source organism: Wenyingozyma naganishii (assembly GCA_003706235.2). NCBI lineage: Eukaryota > Fungi > Ascomycota > Pichiomycetes > Pichiales > Pichiaceae > Wenyingozyma > Wenyingozyma naganishii. The sequence continues at coordinate 109,157 of PPKS02000016.1, read as the reverse complement.
AAAGCGTTGTCCGATAATAATGATGAGTTGGTTTTGGAGGCATTAGAGCTATGTCCAGAACTTGAGCTTAGTGGCAATAAGAAACTAAGACTTAAAGAAGATTGGAAGAAGTGGATTTTGCCTGTTGACCAACGAGCAAAGACTTAAAAAAACAGATAGTCATGGCCATGAGGGAAAAATTGTGACTTATAACGCTGTTAGCTGTTCAACTATGAGCAATTATGGGTAGCTGAATTTGGGGAGTGTACATTTTTGAGCTCAAATACTTTGGACATCAGGCTAGTGACTAGCACAATGAAAGATTTCTTTGTTATCAGGGTTGTGACTGATGCTCTCTCGCTGTACAGTCGATTGAGCCGCGGAGATACAATCGTTCTATTCTTTGCTATTTCGCTACTTAAATACCCTACGATTATTTATAAGAAGTTGTTGTATCCGTATTTGCTGTAGATGCTGAAGATTCTGTAGATCACTTGGTGAAAGCATGGCCGTTGCTAAAGATTGTGTAATCAAAGAGTCCGAACTTTTTGCGTCCGTTATGTTTGGAGTAGAGCCTGAGTTGCATCGGCTTTCCGAAGCATTGTCAGATTGTGCCTCGTTTAATTCCTCAAAATTGCCCTGTGTATCGATGAAAACGGGGCCTTTAAGGCCTAAAAGAGCTGTCTTCAAAGAGTTGCCATAGCAATCAAAAAAGTTCAAGCTTCGAGGAATGCTGGCGTCTATCTGGTCACTGGGGGCAGGGCCATTTTTCACGTTCAAAGAAACAATTTTGCGATAAATCAGAGAGAGTTGTGCTACCATTGGCTCGATATTTGGATTTCCTAAAGCCTCATCATTCAATTTCACCAGCTGGCTGATCAATGAGCAATATTCTTGGGACAACCCAAAAAAGCTAAGGGTTTTTGCCGTGAAAAATTCCCCCAAAAATATAGCAAATTTTCTCAACAATGGAGTATACACAGAAGTAGTAAACTCTTCGTACTCAGACTTTAACATCATAACGAAACAACGAGACGAGAGTGAGCTAGAGTCGATGTTTGAAGCCAATATGGTCTTATAGTACTCCAATGTACTCTGAGCATTCAAGAGCCCCTGATTCAAGTAGACCAAACCAGCGATAACACTCGACTGTCTCTGAGCAGTCAAATAATCCATTAACCCGTGCACCAGCTTCTGGTTTACATATGTTAGAACCTGGTACAGCTTTATAGTGGGGACATTGAAATTGTCTGAAAAGCTGAGCCTTCGGGAGTGCGTGATGTTGATCGGATGTGTATTGAAGAACGGGACAGTCTGAAGTGTGGGCGGTATCGAAAGCGACATTGTTTAAGGTGGCTAGGAAGATATAGTATAATAACAGATTGCTGCAGCTAACTTGCAAGTACTCTGACTAAATTTGGTCAGTCAGGTATATTTCGGATATATATGGTGCAGGGGTGTAAACTATGTAGAGGGTCATGACTGAAAAGAAATGTCAGACCCTCGGCTTTATAGCCAGGTGTCAGGTGTACGCGTCCAAACATCTGTACCTCTGTACCAGCGCGATATAAAAGACGGCAGCGGGGCCCTTGTTAAGAATCAACAAATAGTTCTTACAAGGGGGACGATCTCTGATCGTCCTTTACATTATATATGGTAGAGTATTTATGTTTATTGTACTAGTAAGCATTAAATCAGGACAAACTACTCCAATGCGTCTTTCACTATATAGGGGAGTCAATTTACATTACCTATGACAATAGGACAACAAGGATAATAGCTAGAGTGAGTCAGAAGACTGGTGCACGGGAGTCCACCATTCCCCTGGTAGCGAATTATTATCCCGACAAGAAATACACATGTATTAATCTTTGACTTTAAAATATAGCTTATTTAAAAAAATGCAATTGTGGTGGTGCACGGATGTGAAACATTAATGTACACAGTGAGTTTTGCTTGTAGCGATACACAAGCTCAGCTCTCGACTATGCTGTCGACAAACTGGGTCAACTCCTTGAGAGTCTGCACCTTAACTTTGTCGGGTATGCTGGATATGGCCTGATCTTCCAGAAGAGACAGTATATGGTTGAAGTTCAATGCTGTATCTATTCCATTTTCGTCTATCTGTGCCTGCTGGCTAGCCACCGTTTCTCTGGTGAGTTCTCTGAAATTATCAAACCATCCTGCGTTGGCCAGTTGTGCTTTCAACGAATTGTAAATCTCTCTGTATTTGCCTGAGCTGATAAGCTCTTGCTGGATTTTCTGCTTTATTTCGTCTGGCGTTGGTGTCGACATCGGGCTGGCAACTAGAAGAGTAGTTCAGTAGCTACAACTGGAATAGAAGTGAAGAGATAGAGCTCCCGTGCACTGTCTAAACATCCTTGCACTGCATATAGTACATCCCTACACCCCATTCCCTTCCCCCCCGCAGTTCACCTTTGCCAAATATGTACACAGCAATACTTTTAGTCATTGTCGCTAATTACTCATGCTACGGCAGTTAACCAGTTTGAACCCTCCTTTGAAGAGAGTTTTGAACCATAGAAGTGTTATTGTAACGACTACCTTGCCAATTGCGTACTTGCATTGTGCCAACAATCACTTGCCACGAGCTAACAGCTATATCCCTTTAAGACTCATCCACTCTACCATGTCTAACTACAACTTAAAGGACGCCCACAATGTGTCAAGGCATGTGATGAAACCTGACGAGAACAAATGGATTCAACTAGAAAAAATTGATTATATTGGAGCCGACGGCAAGAGTCGTGAATGGGAGTGCGCTTCCCGCACTACTCGGCCAAAAGGTGTTGACATAGACGGTGTAGGGATTCTGGCCATAATGCGAGACAAAGAAAGGATACCGCAAATCATTTTGCAAAAGCAGTACAGACCTCCTGTAGAAGGAATCTGTATTGAGATGCCGGCCGGTCTTATCGACGCTAACGAGACCGTTGAACAGGCTGCTCTAAGGGAATTGAGGGAGGAGACCGGGTTCATCGGCACCGTAGTCACTGTTTCTCCATTAGTTTTTAATGATCCTGGTTTCACAAACACGAACACGAAAATCGTGATAGTCAACGTGGATATGGAAGATCCACGGAATCAGAATCCAAAGACCGAGCTTGAGGAGAGTGAGTTTATTGAGACCTTTACCGTCCCATTGAAAACGTTTTTCAAATCCATGCAGAATCTGGAGAGAGAAGGCTACCGGTTAGATGCTCGTGTTCAGAATGTTGCTCAGGGCATTGAAATGGCAAGGCTTTACAGTCTATTCTAGACAATCCTACCGAAGGAGGAAGCAGAAGCTCACGTCTCTGGTGCACGGATGTTATAGATGGTGCATGGGTGTTAAATGACAAAGTGGACCTATGCTTTGATCACACACCGCGGCTAATGGACATATGAGGAGCCACGAGAGTCCCAGGCCTGCAGGGACGCAGCGTGAGCTCTGCGAAGTGTCGAGATCTTTGATAGTTTCAGCGGAGGTTAAGTAGTACCTATATAAAGTATCGTCAGCGTGAGAATTAGAGATCCCAGGTAGTTCGTTTGACATCGTGCTCGTGGCGAGGATAGACCTTCCCTTTTTGTACCGTTCTAGATGTCTCCGCAGGCCATGCCAGAAGAAAAATTTTCAATCTCACGGTGTCTTCGAGTCAGTCTTTATTTAGTGCATAGATAAGAGAGGTTAGCGGTAGTAGTATTTTATCTTAATTGAAGTTATTTTGATCAATTTTGAAGCAATCCCTGTGAGAATTAGACCATTGTAATTGTCTCACTGAGATCTATTTCCTGAGAACCTAAAAATGTCAGAATTAGCTCATCCTCTTATCAAAGACGGCTGGTTTGCCGAGATCTCAGAGACCATGTGGCCCGGCCAGGCCATGTCTTTGAGAGTAAAGAAAGTGCTTCACGTCGAGAAGTCGAAGTATCAGGACATCTTGGTGTTTGAGTCTACTGACTATGGAAATGTCCTTGTTTTGGATGGAGCTATCCAGGCAACTGAGAGAGACGAGTTTTCCTATCAGGAGATGATTGCCCATTTAGGACTGTTTGCTCACGCTAAGCCCAAGAAGGTGCTTGTCATTGGTGGAGGCGACGGAGGTGTTTTGAGAGAGATTGTGAAGCACGAGTGTGTTGAAGAGGCATGGCTGTGTGATATTGACTCTTCAGTCATTGAGGCTTCGAAGAAGTACTTGCCATCTATGGCCCACTCCTATGACCACCCCAAGGTGAAGGTGCACATTGGTGATGGGTTTAAATTTTTGGCTGACTACAAAAATACCTTTGATGTCATTATCACTGACAGCTCTGACCCTGAGGGACCAGCTGCCTCGTTGTTTGAGAAGCCCTACTTTGAGCTGCTTTCCGATGCTTTGACTGAGAAAGGTGTTATCACTACTCAGGCTGAGAGCATCTGGTTGCACCTACCTATTATCAAGGATCTGAAGAAGGCTTGCTCTGAAGTATTCCCTGTGGCTGAGTACTCTTTTTGCACAATCCCTACCTATCCTTCTGGTCAGATTGGATTTATGGTATGCTGCAAGGATAAAAGTGTTGACGTCAAGAAGCCTGTGAGGGTCTTAAGCGGTGATGAGGAGAAGAAGTTGTTTAAGTATTACAACAAGGAGATTCACGAGGCTTCCTTTGTGCTACCAACGTGGGCTAGAGATGAGTTGGCATAGTCGGTGTGTAAGTCAGCACGGGTAATATCGTGAGTGAAGCGAAGTGAGCTAGACCTTACTATCTACATACTAGTAATAAACTCAATTGAATAGCACTAATGTGATCTGAGACTTATTTGTAGATGGGTGTGACAGAAGAGACAATTTTATGTTAAGGTGGTAGCCTTCACTAGCTGGCATACACAGTATACTTGACTTCTCATTGGACTTCCATTTCAGCTTCTTTGTTTGATTGGAGAGGAAGTATATTCGTGTGGTTGTAGGAAGATGGCCCCATTGATCATGGCGTTTTAATTGGATGTCGCTGCCACGTTTACAGAACTGTTATGTTTGCCTTTGGTATCTCCACAGTCAAAGATATATTTTTAACATAGAAAATTAATTTTCAAAGTAATATTGTAGTTATATAATTTTGTTGTGACAAAGTCTTTCACAAAAATCAGTACAACTCTTTAATGCCTTAGTGTTTTAGCACATCTAACTTATTACCAGCAACATGTGAGCATGATCAGCAAGCAGAAGACACCAGACATTACCAAACTTCTGACCTGTTAACAATAATAGCTTCAGGTAAGCGAACGAAAAGTAGAAACGCGCACTTATAAGAGGGAAAATCACTGGCTCACCTCAGTTCCATCGTCGACCCGAGCTGTAGACCAATTGACTGCCTTAAGACCATAGGTCTGCTTTGGCACGTGAAACAAGTTGCAATACGGTTGGCCGCGTAGCATTGGTATAAATAACCTTGATGCAGATAGGCATCATAGACATTAACGTAAGAGATACTGCCATTGTAGATCTTGTCCCTGGAAACGAGGGGAGAGCAAGTTTGGTTAGCTGGCTCCTTTCGGGCTATGGTCTCAATGATTCTGAGAAATACCCTCATTTAAGGCTTATTAAGTATAAGTTAGCATCGGAGAGCGATCTGAAGCGGTTCCACCCTTCTAATTTTGTTAAACGTCTGCTCAAGCAAAGACCTTTGGACCTAGAAAACTTGACAGATGTCCAATCTGTGGTATTGGGAAACCTGGGTCTGCTTAGGGCAGGGAATTCCATTTTGGAAGAAGCTGCTGTTGGAGACATTGGGTCAGACTATGAAAGCATTGAAGCCGTGGGGCACGTCGACGATCGCTGCAAAGATACTGACTTTAAGGCCGATGCTGAGGCAGGACTGGAACACGATTGCAGCGTGTTCCCGTTAATGAATATGTACGTTCGAATAGTGGCCGGAACGACGCTTTCCGCTTGCCAATGGTTGATTGATGGTGAGGTTGAAATTTCAGATAATAAAAAGGATGACGATTGCAATTCAGACGGTGTGTCTCAAGCTCTTTTTGAACCTTCGCATCGAATAGCCATTTCCTGGACAGGTGGAAGACATCATTGTTCACGAGATAGAGCAAGCGGTAAGTGCTACGTTAACGATATAGTGCTGGCTATTTTGAAACTGCGATCTATGTTCAAAAAAGTGATGTATATAGATTTTGATCTCCATCATGGTGACGGAGTAGCCAAGGCATTTAGATTTAGTCAAAATGTCGTAACGCTTTCCATTCATAGAGCTCGAGATATAGTTCTAGATGGCGTGACGGAAAATACTGGCAGTCTTGGGTTCTTTCCATTTACAGGTACAAGTCCTAAGGATGGAGCCGGAGATGCCTTTGGCTACGACTTGAATGTGCCGACGAAGAGAGGACTGAACGATGATAACTTAAGATGGATTATTGAGAACATTGTAATGCCAAAGGTTGCAGAGTTTGATCCTGGTTGTATTGTGATCCAATGTGGAGCAGATGGTTTAAGCGCAGATCCGTTCAAAGAGTGGAATCTCACAATTCATGGGCTTTCAAGCGCCGTAGAGGCTGTTGCGAAGCTAAAACCTTCACTTCTTCTGGGCGGAGGAGGTTATAACCACTTGGAGACAGCCAAATTATGGGCGTATATTACACACAGACTACTAGAGGAGAGAGAAAGAGAGCAGTGGGGAAAGTTTCAAGATCTGCCTGATCTTGACTACTTAGCTGTAAACAAATTTGAGTATCATGATCTTGATAGCGAGGTAACCTTTTGGCAGCATAGTCGACCGTCCAATACACAAGATAGGAATACAAGGAAATACATTGATTCAGTGAGGGATGCAATTTTTCGTTAGTTTTCTTCGTTTAGCAAAGTGAACCATAAGTTTATAGTAAACACCGAAATCACAGATGTTTTGTCGCCTCTATACAATACTGCAGACCATTGCTAGTAAGTATTTGCCAATGCTATAACTGTACGCGCTCGATTCCTATCAGCCGCGGTCTTCATTACTATTTTACGTATGCAATTCCTCTATAAATTGAAGGTTTCCCGAAGTTGATGATTCCAATGCTGGTCCCAACGCACTAAACTCTCCTTCAGAGCTCCCTCCTTTAGACGTGCGTATTCCTCTCTTCCCTCTGGGTCAAAAAGCAACTGGTGTATTTTTTTAGCCAGCTCGTGGCTGTCTTTGTTGTCCTTTAACACCACACCATTCACACCATCCTTAACCTGCTCTGAAATAGCCTTGAAATTCAGTGATATGACGGGCACTCCGCTGCCAAACAAATCAACTATCTTCATTGGCAGGTCAATCCCAGAAGAGGAATAGTGAAGAGAAACACCCAAGTCAGCAACACGAAGGACCCTCGGATACTCTTGGATAGGTAGCCATGCTAGCTTGACACATATACAATTCCAATCTACTAGATTCACTTTGTGCTGGACTTCTTGTTTTAACGGGCCCTTTCCGGTAATCAGTACAAGTAGTTTGGAAGTTTCGGCGGGCTTCTCTGTCTTCTCTTTTGCAAGTGTCTTATCTAAGAGAGCCAGTGCATCTACGAGTAAAAAGATATCTTCATCGGGGGTAAAAGATGTGGACGTCACAAGAATTCTAGTTGAGTCAACATCTTTTAGATCAACAGCAGATGAAATGACATTGTTGTCGTTGATTATTTGCATCAATTCCTGTCTATCTTTAAGCGGCCTGAATACTTCAGTAGGACGATCATATAACGTAATTACCCGTCTTTCGTCGAAGCCAAACTCGTTCACTAGAAACCGCTTCATTTCATCTGTCACGGTGATGTTCAAGTAAGCGTACTTTTTCGACAGCAGCCTCTCATACAATTTGACCAGCTGAACTGCAGGATGGCTTTCGTTTTGTATTTTCATGTTCAAGATCGAGTAGTTTAGATTGTGCCAGTCGATCACGATGCGCAGTGATGGATAGACGCGTTTCACTAAACATACAATCAGCAGCAGGGGCACCGAGGGCGGGTTTTGGATTACAACAAACAACGTGTTGTGGTCCGTCACCCTTAGAAGTAAGTCCCGTAAGCTGAAAAATTGTCGTACAACTTTTACAACCAAAAATAGAAAATAGGGAAGGTTGTTAGTGTTTCTGATCTGTTGGATGTCGTTAATGGTCAATTGCTGGTCAACATAGTCAAGTATAGAGTCTGGAAGGGAAGTTTCAAGGTACCCTACCAATTGAACTTTGTATCCTAGCTCGCAGAGACTCTTGGCGTGGTTCAGCATTCTGGGAGAATGCCCCAAGTCGCCCAAAACAGCCACAACAACCTCTTTCTCGCCGGTTTCTTCATTAGCAAATCGCCTTATTCGAGGATGTATCAGATCCACGACTTGTGGCAAGATTATATAGAAAACGAGGGGTATAAGGGCCCAGGCTACCAGCATCATCTTTGCATAGTTGGGCAGAGGTGTGAAGAACGAGCCTGCAAAATTAGCTATAAAGTCCATGGTGCAATAAATGATATTTTCAGCGGCTTTTCAGCTCAATGGGACTGTTTAGTGTAGGTAAACAGTAGAAGCCAAAAAGGAAGTTCATCGACAGTTTCGCCAGTGAAATGTAGTAGGCCTTAGTGTAGCCAGCATACCTCATAGCAACGCCTCGAGCCGTCTAAATAGCCTTCTGGTGCAAGGGTGTAAACCTGTTACACACCTAATTGCCAGCATTCGCGCGAAAAAGGCACGCTAGTGCGGGAGATGTCAGTTTTAATTTTACTAAATTCGAATTCCAAAAGTACAGGTTTGCCGGTTGGCTTGGCAAGAAGAGGTTTGTCAAACACAGCTTAATAGTACAGATAGAGACATGGTAAGTAGCTGAAAATGGGACAGCCGGCACATTCAGTTAGACTTGCACAAAAAATGCGCTCCTTCGAACGATTGGCGTCAGCTGCTGGGACGTGTTTTTCAGGGGCACATCAAACGAACTCTTGCTGAGAATCTCAGTGACGTTTGTTGATCTCTGCAACGTTGTTACAGGCGATGGCTAAATTTGAGGCGTGATTGCTCAATGTCTGACCAATCAAGAGCTTTTCAACACATTAAACACGTCAATTCGTCAACATTGACGTTTCCTGCGGCATCCGTAAATAACCTGAACAATACTAACATACAATGCAGTCGGAGTCTCAATTAACCACGGAACAGATAAACGAATTCAAAGAGGCGTTCAGCATCTTTGACAGGGATGGAGATGGAAAGATCTCTGCCTCTGAGCTGGGCACAGTGATGAGAGCCCTGGGCCAAAGTCCCACGAATCAGGAGCTGTCTGACTTGGTCAACGAGATCGACACCAACGGCGATTCTCTTATTGAATTCAGCGAGTTCTTGACAATGATGGCTAGACAGATTAAGGAACAGGACGTGGAGGCTGAGATTTTGGAAGCTTTCAAGGTCTTTGACAGTGACGGAGATGGAAAGATATCGCAGACAGAGCTGCTCAGAGTGCTCACCACTATCGGTGAGAAGTTGACGGAGGAAGAGGCACAGCAGATGCTCCAGGCTGCCGACACTGATGCCGATGGGCAGATAGATATCGAGGAGTTTTCGAAGATTCTTAAGGGAAGGTAACTTTAGTGAGGTGTCTGTTTCGTGACTGACCTGCTGTGTGAGATCACAGATACGTAGCGATGACTTAATTGTAGCTTATTGCTATTGCTATATCTTGGTGTAACTCAGAGCTTAGCTAATTGTCTAACCGGATTATATTATACATTGATCTGTAGCTATTCTTTCAAGTAGGATATATACCTAATGCAATCTATGTAAGCCAGAACCACACTCTTTCAATGAAGTTGCGTGGGACTTCTTCTACGTAATCGGCGGCTTCCTTTTCAATCTCCTCCAGTCCTGTGAAGCAGTCAATCTCGCTGGGGTGGGCGAAAAGTTTGAAGTTTCTTGTCCAAAGCATGTGCCCCACATAGAGCACAAAGAACACTGGCAGTGTTATGTAGGCAGCAATAAAGTCTGCCGTGTTCCAATGGAAGAAGACTGCGTATCCGTTAGTGATACAAAGCAGACTGAACATGAATATCGTGATATATGCACCGTATATTTGAAAGTGTGGCCTGTAAGTCACTCTGTCATCCATTTGATGGTAGTCCAGTGCTTTCCTATAGCGCAGGTAGGTGATAGATGAGACGATCCAGTCGATAAATCCAGAAATAGTGGCAATGTTAGACAGCCAAGTAAAGACTGTTGACGAGGAATTGGAAACGTTCAAAAAGGCAATCAGGCAGACAGCTCCTGAAAGGGCAACTGGTGCGTAGGGTACTCCGGCACTGGTACACTTTCCAAAGATAGCAGGCACCTGGCCTGTGACTGACATCGAATATAGAGTACGTGAAGCAGAAAAGAGGAACGAGTTACCAGCACTGAACGCAGAGGCCAAAATACAAGCGTTGACAATGTGATTGAGCACTTTAATGCCAGCATTTTGGATGCCAATAACAAAAGGAGATGCCGCAGCATTGGACTGGCCCGAGTTGATGGCCGACATCAGCCTATCGTCATTGGAAGCAACGATAACACCAATCACAAGAACTCCTAGAATGTAAAATGCCAGCAGTCTGTAAATGAATCTGTCGGTGGCCTTGGGTAAATTCCTTCTTGGAGCTTCGGCTTCAGCTGCACAAGAGGTGATGAGCTCCGGTGAAAGAATGAACGAGAAAGCAGATTTGATAATGGCGGTCCACACTGCCAAAAATTTACCAGTCGAGCCACCAACTAAATGTTCTGTAAAAGCGCCCGGGTGTTTCCAGTAATGGAACCCAAGGACACCATGAGAAGCTGGTGCACCACCGAAAAAGATTACTATACCTACTATGATCAGTCCAACGATACAAAGTAGTTTAATAGAACTAATCCAAAATTCGACTTCTCCAAAATACTTGACTGCCAAACAGTTCAAACCAACAGTTAACACCCAAAATATTGAGATCCATACTGCAATGTTAAGGTCAGTCCAGTACTGAATGATAAATGCAATGGCTGTTATCTCGGCCGAGGCAGTAATCACCTGAGCATAAAACATGTTGATACCCGCCGCAAATGACAGCGACTTGTTGCCGGTGTATCTGTCACATAGAGCGTACACCGTAGATTTACCGGCTATAGGAAGGTACGTGGTCATCTCACCAAGCTGGTTCATTATAAGCCACACAAGGGAACAGATAATGATATATGCAATTATCAGCGAGGCTGGGCCACTAGTAGAGAGTGCCGCACCAGATCCGATGAAAAGACCGGTACCAATAGCTCCACCAAGAGCGATAAACTGCACATGTCTGGATGCCAGCCCTCTCTGTGTTCCATTCTGCTCCTGGTTATCGAAATTTTTAGTTTCGATGGAGTTGAGCTCGATTTGCTCGGAGTAGCTTTTAGCGGTCTCGATGTTCATATTGGACAGTCAAAATATGCTACAAGCCTCCAGCGATAAATCAGGCATCTGTTATCGCAGATCTTTCCTGTATTATATACTTTAACGCATCTCCATTTTCTGTAAAATTTTCTATCCTGCTTTGGGTCATGCCAAGCGTATACATGACAGTGATCACTTTGTATGCTAAAGCATATAACCGTCACTCTGTGATAAGAGCACAATGCCCTGCCTGAATTTATCCATCCAATAAGATATAAGAACGCTTAGCACACGTCATGCTTGAGTTTGCGTAAGGCATTGAAAAATTGAATATTTTGGGGGAAAATTTTTTTAACGACGTTAAAATGAGGCCTGCTAAGCGGGGAAAGATAAGGTTTAGAGATGTCTTATTGGTCTAATTCATGTTGCGTTAGTGTTCGTCTCATGCCCCAGTGGCTCTAAGAAAGCTTGAAGAAGAGGCATCTTCTTAAACAAATAGAAACAAGCAATGCCAATGCCTTATAAAAAATTGACGCATAATTTACCAATTTGGTAATCCGCTAGAAATTCTGATGCACGGTGTCTTAAATAGTGCTAGCTTTACTATTACCAGTGACAGTTTCCTCTGCACAAGTATTCTTTAGATGCATTTCCCGCAGCCGTGCCTCTCGGTAAAAGTTTCTTACCTTTGTAAGCATATAATCTCGGTAGAAGTTTCCATAGCAACATTGTTTCGCAGGCTGGGAAACTGCTAATTATGCAAAGAAGGATGTCGATAGTAGATGCACGAGGCTTGCAGAGCGGATAACCGAAAGGTGGGGTTGCAAAAGATCTGCTTGAACGGAGAATAGCTACAAACTGAAAAATGTAAAACTTCTGACTAATTTATGGTTCCGTTACACTGTTTCTTAAGTTTGTTATGTGCTGATGGCTGTCGTGGGTTCAGAATAATATTCAACTGTCAACGCAATTTGGCATTTTACTCAGCAATCTAATAGTTGCAAATCAAAGTATGATACTTGCAATTTTCATTATGAAGTACACGATACAGGTTTACTAGCTACTTAAGATCGTCTCAAATAAATTCCTTAGGGCAAGTGATTATTCCGCATTCAAGCATGTTTACAAACTAGTGTTTGGCTTATAAAGCCATATGAAATTGGAGCCAAAAATCAAGCCAAATCAAGAGTATTTCAGATTCTTGCCATTATAACTTACGGCTCACCTAGACAGGCCAGAGAGGTGTTTAAGCTCTTAAGAAGATCCAAAAATATACACACCGATGAAAGAGCATTGGAAACACCCATACACCACAAAACAGCCTTGACTGACTCTACTCTGCGGTGGCATGTAAGTATTGTCGGCCCAATTCCATCAATGGAGTACATTCAGCACACCTCTACGCAGTTTCTTTTTCGGAGCGCGCGGACTTTTCCTATAAATAGTTGGCCCATAGTGTGGTGTAGCGGAAGCCGCTGATTCGCGAAGAGGCGGATTTCTTCCGCGCGCCATGTTGCCTCGCGGTATCACGTGGTTGGAACGAGATCTTACGGATCGTATGAGTAGCAGCCGGTGGAACTGTACATGATTGGTGACTTGATGAAACCAGCTGTGTGAAGTAGGTTTTAGACTGTTAGCGACCTCATTTAGCCACACATGGCTTGCTCATACACACTACTGGGCTTCTCATTACCGCTTCTTTCTCCCTCGCTATAACATCCTTACCCTCAAATGGACGGAGTTCACAACGCCGCGCTGCCCGGAAAACCAATGACATAAAAGTGTGCGCGAATTAAACCTCACAGTGGAGCTATATATTTTTTGCAAATGTCAGCCTATCCTTTTAAATACGCTGCTTTGTTCCCTCCTTACTCTTGTCAATCTTCACTTAAATTTCTTTGCTAATAGTTGTCTCATCTATTAACAAATAAATTGAGCAATTGAATTCACATTTATCTAATTCAATTCCACAAAGCATCTCACAATATGTCATCATCAAGATTAGGCTGGCTCACCACACTGGACGTCTCCTCGACACCAGACAAGGCTTACCGTAGGTCTTCTATCATCGGTACTATTGGTCCTAAGACCAATGATCCAGAGGTATTGGTCAAGCTGAGAAAGGCAGGACTTAACATTGTCAGAATGAACTTCTCCCATGGTTCTTACGAGTACCACCAGTCTGTTATTGACAACACCCGTAAGTCTGAGGAGTTGTACCCTGGTCGCCCAGTTGGTATCGCCCTTGACACCAAGGGACCAGAAATCCGTACAGGAACTACGAAAGATAACGTTGACTACGCCATCCCAGCTGGTCACGAGATGGTGTTTACCACTGACGACAAATATGCTCTTTTGTCGGACGACAGTGTGATGTACATCGACTACAAAAACATTACCAAGGTGATTTCCCCAGGTAAGATCATTTACGTTGACGATGGTGTTCTTTCATTTGAGGTACTGAAAATTGTTGACGCCTCCACTTTGAAGGTCAGGTCGATCAACGCTGGTAAGATTTGCTCTCACAAGGGTGTCAATCTGCCTAACACAGATGTAGACCTTCCAGCTCTGTCCGAGAAGGACAAGGAGGATCTGCGTTTCGGTGTCAAGAACAAGGTCAACATGGTGTTTGCCTCCTTTATCAGAACGGGAAATGACGTCAAGGAGATCAGGAAAGTACTTGGTGAAGATGGAAAGGATATTCAGATTATCTCGAAGATTGAGAATCAGCAAGGTGTCAACAACTTTGACGAAATCTTGAAGGAGACCGACGGTGTTATGGTTGCCAGAGGTGATTTAGGTATTGAGATCCCAGCTCCACAGGTGTTTGTCGTTCAGAAGCAGTTGATTGCCAAGTGTAACCTAGCTGGTAAGCCAGCCATTTGTGCCACACAGATGCTTGAGTCCATGACGTATAACCCTAGACCCACGAGGGCTGAGGTTTCCGATGTCGGAAACGCCATTTTGGACGGAGCTGACTGTGTCATGCTGTCTGGAGAGACTGCTAAAGGTAACTACCCAATTGAGGCTGTCGCCATGATGCACCACACTTGCTTAATTGCCGAGAAAGGTCTCCCTCACTTGACCACGTTTAACGAGCTGAGAGACTTGACCCCTAAGCCATGTGACACTAACCAGACTATTGCCATTGCTGCCGTTTCTGCCACCTATGAGCAGAATGCCAAGGCCATCGTTGTTCTTTCCACCTCCGGAACCACCGCTAGATATGTCTCCCAGTACAGACCTAACTGTCCGGTCATTATGGTTACTAGAAACCCCAACTCAGCCAGGTATTCTCACCTGTACCGTGGTGTGTATCCATTTGTCTACACCGAGGAGAGACTTCCAGACTGGCAAGAGGATGTTGAGAAGAGACTCCAGTGTGGTATTGAAGAGGCCGTCAAGCTGGGTATCTTGTCCAGAGGCGACAGCATTATCACTGTTCAGGGATGGACCAAGGGTATCGGCCACTCGAACACTCTGAGACTCCTAACTGCTTAGCTGCAATGTGAAGCAACAAACAGTTCAGATGGTAGCAACTGAAGTTGATATACTAATCTATACACGTATTTAATTTATTACAATCGCAGCAAGAGATTGCAGTAGCATATGGGTGTGTTTGAGTCTTGAATTTGAAGCGTAGCGTGTATACCCAAATGAGTTCTACAGCGATACTACTTTGCTCTTCATCAGATGGAAATATCGGTAATGTCTGCACAGCTACTTTACTCATGTCTCTCAATACTAATTTACAAATGGAAGACCAGTTACATCACAGTCAAACTCATTGTTCAGCTCGTCTTCCTTTCCTTTCTGTAGCTTAATTATAGTCTCATATTCTGTACTACTCACTGGAGTAACACTCAACCTTCCTCTCTTCACGAGTGCCATTTCTGATAGGGCATCAACGGTTCTACACTCATCTAACGTGATCTTCCTGTGAAATAAGCCCACAAATTTTACATACGGACACCACCATCTGGGGCTTTCACTCGTGGCTTTAGAGTCATAGTAGGGACTTTTAGAGTCAAACTGCTGCTGATCAGGCACGCACCGATCAGTAATCACCTCCGCAACACCAACGATACCTGGTCTTTTACAATTAGAATGGTAGAAGAGACAAAGATCACCTTTTGACATATTAAGCAAGTTGTTTTTGGCTTCATGATTACGAATGCCATCCCAGGGTTCACCGTCCTTCCCCTGCTGATATAATTCAGCTATGGAGAAGCGCACATCTTTATCTGTGTTTGGATCAATTCTTGTTTCCGGCTCGCTCTTGATCAGCCAGTACCTTCGTCCGTCGAAATCTTTTGAGAATATTGGAGGTTTCTTAGGATCTGGTGGCGCAGGGAGGCTAGTGCCTGTTTTCACGTCCTCAGAGGGAGAAACGTCAGGTTTTCCAGTCTCGTCAGACTTGATGGCTTTTTTCCAAGCACATACCGTTGCTTCGTTTGATTTTTTTTGAAATTTAGCTAAGCGTGAATGAATGACTCGTGCCGCACTTTTTGGCGCCTTTGTGACGGCCTTCCCCACCATATCACTGCTTGATCACTCTCCCATCACTACTAAACCGCGTAGATAGTGATCAACGAAATTGCCGAATTTGGAAACAGTCGAGAATTTCGTGTTATCGCAGACACTTCAGTTTACTGTGCATGAAAAGACACTTCTTGCGAATTATATCCCAATATTGGAGCATAGGCTACAGTGTTATTCTTCTCTAGTTACATATTCCAGGTGATAAAATGACAATTGAAAGAGGCTGGATTGGCTTAGGAATCGGTGTAGGCGCGGTAGGCCTCTCTTCTTTGTTGCTCCAGTTTATTAGCCAGTCGAAAAGCGTCCAATCAATAGTGTTCTCTAGCGATGATAGTATTACCGCTCGTCTTTTTAGAGCATTGATCAACGTTAAATACACATTCTCAAGTCTGTTTAACAAGATTCTATGCAAAGACGAAGACGGAGGATTCATTTCGAAAATCATTGTGTATCCTGTCAAATCTGTGGGCCATGGAATTGAGGTTAAGTCTTGGGAGGTCTCGCAGGACGGGGGCCTCAAATACGACAGAGGGTACGTGCTAGCAAAGTATGACGATGAGCGCAAGGAGTATTCTGCCATTACACAGAGAAACACTCCAGCATTGGCCACGGTAGCTTTGTCCTTTGAGCAATACGACGTTTCTGAGTTGGATGGAGATTTCAGATTGACATACACCACCGATGCTAGTGTAAGATCGTTTACTATCCCAGCTGTAGTAGCTGAGGACGAGTTGAAGAATAAAAGCAAAGTTGTTGTTGATGTCTTTGGTGCAAAGATTGAGTCTTATGTCATTGACCTCTTGCCTGCTGACTTCCTTGAGTCACTTAATCTAGACCCCTCTACCGTATTGCTGTATAGTACTACGGGAAGAACCGTGAAGATCGGGTCGCCCTCTCAGTCTGAGCTCAAAGACGTTTCCTCGACGTACAGACAGACCAAATTTCACGACTACTACCCCATTTTGGTAGCCACCGCAGAGGACTACGACTATCTGCAAAGCGCCGTGTCGAACTCAGATAGATTCAAAGACACTGCTGTGTTTGTCACACGGTTCCGTCCCAACATTGTCCTTTCTGGAACAGCAAGGCCATTTGACACTGACACTTGGTTCAAGTTCCGCGTTTCCGATGTCACAAATGGCGAATCGCATAGTTTTAGTGTCGGGTCCAAATGTGCCAGGTGCACTGTACCCAATATCAATGAGGATGGGACCTTGGACAAGCGGTACCCGATTACCAACACCATCAGTAAGTTCCGTAGAATCAATCCGGGGGACAGAGTGAACTCGTTCTTTGGCATCTACGCGGTGCAGCACGACTCTGGCTACAGGTTGCACATTGGCGATCACGTGCAGGTGACAAGACGGCAGATCAGATCATATGTTGATTTGTAGTGAGCTAGAGCGCTACTCCTGATAAACGGGGCTGGATTTCCTCACAAGCATATGACACACGACTAGTTAGATATATACAGACTATACAACGCTCAAGCAGAAGGAAGTATTCAACCCACTTCACTGATACTACATAGTTACACTTCATTAAATCACGTGAGCTGATTTAAACCGCGAAGGACATTTCGGTAAAATCGTATTTAAGTTAAATATTCACACCGTCTGGCTTGAGGCAAGGCGTTAACCAAATTTGCGCATTTAGACTGTTGGTCACCAATTGCACATATAGTCAACTGCAATTAAGTAACCTAACAATACTACCTTGTCTAAGAACATAGAATTTCGTATTCACCCGTTACCCCCTTCCCAAACGAAATCTTCACCCTAATATCCAAGAATGGCTGACCCACAAACAAGAATTCTTTCTCATATGAACAAAGACCATAGAATGGCCATTGAGGACTACCTCAATGTGTATGGTGGTGTCAAGATCACGGATAAAATCGCCAACATCAAATTGAAGGACATCGAGCTTGACCACATGACGATCGAGTTCAACCACTTTGACATAGAATTCGAGATCCTCAAGGTGATCCCATTTGATCCTCCTTTAAAATCTTATGGTGAAGCTCGTGAACGACTCGTCAGCATGGCAAAGTACGCTGCCGCCGAGCGTGGATTCTCCCACGTTCAGATCAAAGGAGTAAAGTATCCCGGCTGGATAGGCACTCTGTTTATTGGCCTGTTCATGTTTCTTCTGTTTGTCTTATTTAGACCAGATATAGCATTCACCTCCATTTTTCCTCATATCTTGAACAAACCTACGTTGGAATTCTTGCAGAAGTATCACGCTGAGATAATAATTGGTGCCATAGTTATCCACATATTCGAGGCAGCATTTGTGCTGTATCCAAAAATGAAGTTCTACAGGGTTCCTATGGATTATATGCTAGAATGGTTTGTGTTTATCCTATGCGATGGGTACAACACCATCAGGAGATTCAATCTTCTGGTAAGCGAGTCGGTGCATTGATGCACTTGGAGCTGAGTATTTTGATTGAGATTGTGAGCCGCTCAGCTAGCCAAAGAAATTTGAGTAATTTTGTAGATAGATTTACGAGACTATATGTAGAAACTTCTGAAGTTCTATTAATCTGAAGAAACAAAAGCAGGTGTTTCGGCTGTTCACTTAACTACCGAAATACTCACCAACGTCGTTATTGTTCCTGTTCCTCAAAACACGTCGATCGACGTATGGCTCACTAGTTATTTTTTCAGCATCCTTACAGACCACTATAATCTTCCTCTTCCTTCACGATTACACTGCACCATGGTACAGCAGCTCTCGCTGGTGGCTTCTGTCAGCCAATCACAATACAGCATCACGCTTTTGACGCTGGCGTCACTCACAGGCATGAAGCCGAAGCCATTGGCTGTTCACACAGTAATACTAGCGCCTCGGTACGCCTATACACCAGAACAGAGGGGAGCAAAACAGAGCCAGATCGAACAATACCGGATCCGAATGAGTCGAGTATGGGAGCAAGATGAGGGACAAGAGCTGGCGTATATAAACAGCTTAGGAGAGAAGAGTAAGTCTAAGAGTGCAGCCAATGTCAAACTAGGCGAGTCGATCCTCTCTAAAGATAGTGCCACTACTATAAACGAGTCTATATGGACTATGCAGATTAGCGATATCCCTGCTGCCGGGAAGCGCAAGGTTTCTACCCAGGCGATTAGTGAGACAACTATTTATAGCACAGACGACATCCTTGGCTACATGGATGAGCTGGGGTACTTGCCAGAGACGGAGTTCTGGAGCAATGGTGTACGGTTTTACTACAATGATGCGGTCATTGAGGTATTCCGCTTGTACGTGAAGAGCGGTCAAAAGTGGGAAGGATCTGCACCCAAGACAGACGTAAATATTGGTGATTCTGCCAGCGGCTTGTCTGAGTTTGTAGGGAAGGACCCCGAAAACTCGGTACCAATTGACGAAGACGTCAAGATGGAGGATGTTGATGAAAGTGAAAAACATCCCAACACCAGCGAGGCTGCTTCTGGTGATGGAAGTAGCATTGAGCGACAGAAGGAAAGAGAGGTTTTGAATTTGCTAGACAAGGCGGGCAAGTACTTTATCAAGGTATTTGTAAACGTGAAAAAAGTAAGCGATCTTGATAACATTGCAAGGGCTACCAAGCAGCTGGAGAATTTAAAAGCAGAGCTTGCCAGCTTGATAGACCTGGACATCCCTGACAGAGTGACGATGGATAGCCGGCTGAACTCCAAGATTGTTCTGAGTGCCTCCAATCGGTGAGGGAAACTAAGCAATGACTTCAGGTTGCAGGTGTAATATAGTAATTCTAGAATTATATATAGCTAGACACAATAGATAGGCTTGGAGTAGAGTCGATCGAGGAAATTACGAACAATTGTATCTAAGTTTGCTTGCCCCTAATACTCTCAAGGCTTTACGTGTACGCCTAGATATCCGCAGCCCACTGACCCTCCCCACATCGCATTGCCGCATACCCATTCCGCGTCGATCGACGCAAATCTTTCACTTTATCCCACCTTTTTGCCCCAAATCACTTTGCCTTATTCTTTGTAAATCACTGTCAGATCTCTTCTTCCTTCCACGTCTTTTCTGCATCTCCAATCAAGATGGCAAGCCAATTTTGGGCGAGATCAATGCGTCTAGTCTCAATGCCACCGTCCGCATCCTTTTTGCCCCTTTTCCCTAGCTTCTCGCCTTCTCTCACTCTCAAAAGTAATGCACTGAAACTGACCCCTATCAAGCCAATTAACCGTCCTCAATCTCCATTAAGCACCCATCAATTTCGCCGCTTTTCACACATACCGCATGCACAAGCCACACATAATGAACTGAGACAAAGAGTTTTGCGAGAACGCAGACATCATGCTTTCAATGTCTTGAAGAAGCCTTTGTTATTTACCGCTCTCTTTACAGTTGGTACGCTATTGGTCACTCCATATTTGTTCGAGCACACTCCGCTCTCATACTTCAAGAGAAATCCCGACCGTCTTATCTACGCCATCATTGGTGCAAATGTAGGAATCTTCGGACTTTGGTTTGCCTTGCGTAGAGGCCGCATAAGACATTCTTTAAGTGGCACTTTGAACAGGTTCTTCGTACTGGATGGGAACCTGCTAAACACTTCACGCTTTTCCACCTGGTCGATGCTGGGGTCCAGTTTTAGTCACTTTGACGGTCTCCACATTTTCTTCAATATGCTGTGTCTATACTCTTTTGGGTTTAGCATGGTGCGTACTATGGGGGCAGACAATTTCACACAGCTATACCTTATATCTGCCGTTGTTTCCTCGTTGGCGTCATTGGTTTGTCAGGTTTTGATTACTGGAGCCACTGCATCAATTGGAGCTTCTGGTGCAATTTCTGCCGTGTTTTCTGCCTTTACCGTGTTCTTTCCTAAGGCCGGAATTTCTCTGTACTTTTTGCCCATTCCCGGTGGAGCTTCTGTTGCTTTGGGGCTATTCGTCGCTTTCAATATCGCGGGTATAGTTTTCAGGTACGGAAGATTAGACTATGCTGGACATTTGGGCGGTGTTTTGGCTGGTTTAGTATACGGATGGTGGTACAAACAGAAGTTGTTGAGCGAGAGAAGAAGGAGATTGAGGGGATATGGTTTTTGAAAGTTTGACAGAGTACTAGAGTAGTAGAAAAACCGTATAGTCCTTGACAGCACACCATAGATTACCGTATTCAGTCATATCAACGGGACTGAGCAGCTCACCATTTGTTTATAGAGTACCGAGAACGGTCATCAACTTATCTATATACTACTTTTTTTAATTAGCTGCAAATGCATTAAGAACTACTTAGGCGTCGGGTTGAGTGGATTTAGGGGACTCGTAATGTTTAGTTAGGTCGCTAAAGTGAGCATCAGGCGCGGCAATTATGAGCCAGATTCCCTCAAATTATATACAATCATATAACATATAAATTCCACTTCACGGTCGTGTGTTTAAAGAGATTTTCCTGGAATAATACCTAATGATTCATCCTTTCTAAGCCAACCATGTAAAAATTACCGTTGAACTATATCACTATATACCATCCAAATATCATAACTTATACACCTCTGGAACAGTTAAGGTAGTCACCACCCTCTTTGTAGCCTCGCTTCCTTCACCACCTCCAGTCACCAAAGTCTTACTGCGCCATCTCCAAAGTGCAGGGTGTTCAATCACAGCCCGTTTCTTTGCTACCGCTTTCGTACTCTCCTCATCTTCTCCATCGCCATACTCTTTGCCCGTCAAGCTCTTCAAATTACGCACTTTATCCGCTCTCTTTAATAGCAGTCGATTCAGCGTGTCTCGCTTTTCGGCCTCGAGCTTCTTCTCTGTGAAATGCTTACGTTTACGACTCGTTTCCAGTTTCTTCAACTGCATCTCTTCTGCCGTCAGCTGCTTACGATGTTTGCGCTCGTTTGATAAAGCTAAAAGGGCAGCTGGGGTCGCCCCAGCCGGCGCGGGTGTTTCTGTGGCATTACTGTCACTGGGCTCCAAAGATGTGCTGTCAATTTCGTCGAGGTACTTCGCACGCTGGCGCTCTGTCATCTTGGTGATGTCGGTCTCTGATAAATCATCATTGAATTCATTAGAGCCTTCCGAGACTTCCATCTCGTCGTCAAAGTCGTCTAGTTCGTTCTCAGAGTCACCGTTAGACTCAAGTTCGTCAACATTCTCGTTGTCCATCCCAAGTTCTCGACTGTTGCTATCCTCATCCTCTAAATCGTCATTTTCCTCGTCCACGTCCTTGAAATACGCCTCATCATCCAAATCTTCGCTGTAGTTGACTTTCTTTCGTGTAGCTCGACGTCTTTCTGATGTAGCCGACAGCGATCCAGAAAAGTCTCGCTTGGGCCTTGTCGTCCTTCCCTGCTCGCTCTGTGCAGACGCAGGCTTTGATGTTCTGGCGCCCTTCACGCGTGCACGACCCTTGCCTAATGAGATGTTATCTTCAGATATTCCACTTTCAGCTGCCCTACCAAGCTTCAGGACAACGGCGGGAGTCTTCTTCGCGGCAGCACCCTTAACGGCTTTCGCTTTGGAATTACTAGTCTTTGCTGAGCTCCAGTAGTCTTCGTTGTCGGATACGGCCTTAGCCGTCGAAGAAACCGCTTTTGAAGACTTCGACCCTTTTGTATATTTGCTAGCTCGTTCAGCATCTGAAGCCCTCTTCGTTGTAGCGTCAGCGCCCCTCCCACTCTTGCGGCCCTTGGATTTACTATACTCATCAAAGTCGCTTCCTTCCTCGTATTCGCTAGCTTCTAGATCGTCGTCATCCACATCAATTACGTCAACGGTTCCAGGACTTTCAATCTCATTGGCATAATCATCTTCATAGTCATTCTCGTCTTCGTCGTCTTCCTCTTCATCTTCATTGTCTTGATCTAGCTCTTCCTCTACACCGTCAGATTCATCAAAACTGTCAAGTTCTTCCACATATTTTTTGGAACCACGCTTATCAGCAGCTGCAATACGGTTTCTGCTTCTTCCAACCATTGGCGTCTGTGGCTTTGAAGTGATATGCTGGTCAATGAGTGATACACTGGATTGATAAGTAGGCTCAACATCTCACCGCGCTACCCTGTGAATGAAACACCCATGCACCGGAATCTTTTCTAGATTTCGATACATCTGTGCACCATTAAAATGGCATGCAAATTTTCCACTCTCCTTATTTAACCAGGTTCTGCCAAACGACATATTCATTGTCTTATTGAAGAATCCTTGTTACTCGTGAATATTTGCAATTAGAAAGGGCCATTTTTGCACACCGGCTTTTGGGTGCAATATTGGGGAATATTATAAAAATTGGAGCAATCCCTGGCCGAAATTGTTAATAATCCTAACAATCTCGAATACTTTTCATTCTACAACGTTTTACTTGTCGTGAGAGTGTATTATTTTTGGGGGAATTTTGGTACAATTGTTTGTACAAGTTATTTAACTTCTCCAAATTACAACTTTTTAACCGAACTTGTGTTATAGTTGGATTTACTACTAGGCCATTGCCAACGTTCCTTTACTTCAGCTAACGACTTGACAAAGCTTCCTCAACTGGCAACGGGAAACTAAAGTCTTTGTCATTATTTGGTAAAACATTAAACAAAAGACACACGCATGCCCTCTTAACACTAGAAACCCAAATATTTTCAAAGTAAAGATCATATTGCGTCACACCATGAGCTCATACCAACAAACTCTCCAACCTGGTGACCAAACACCAGGTTCATCTCACACTACAACTCATGTTCAAGAGTCTCAACAATTGCACGAATCCCATACTCATCCCCCAATTAGCTTGACTGACGTTGATGTTGAACTCAGACCTCTGGGGCAAGAGCAGACAGAAGAGGTAGCAGCTGCTGTGGCCGTTGCTTCTTCTGTAGATTACCATGAAGAGTACTCACAAGAAGCATTTGCGCTCTCTGAGAATGTGGCCGTTGAGCTGTCCTCCCATTCCCAAGAAGACAGCGGCAAGAATATCAACACCATGAGCTCCATCAATATGGGCAACCTGAACAATTTGGAGAATCTTAACAATTTGAACCATTTAGGCAATCTAAACGCTTTGGCCAACTTGAACAATATAGACAGCATGAATAACATGCAAAACATCCACAGGACCGACGACAATAGTATTAAGAAATGCTCACGATGTAGAGTAAAAAGAGCAAACGAAGACATAGAGATGCTTCGCAAATATCAAACATGTATAGGCTGCAGGATGAAGCGTAAGACCGAAGGACGGAAATCTCGGAGTCTTGCTCGTGTGCCTAATCTGTACACAGATTTTGAGCAATTCCTACTTCGCGTCAAGATGAATTCAGAGATTGATATTTTACAGCATAATTACAGAGGCTATACAGCGGAAGACGCATTTTCGAGATACAAGCCTCATGAAGTTGACCTTGAGGTGTACAGAAATCTGTCTAAGCTGCTAGTCAATACATATATAATCCCTTTGATGTTGTTGACGGGTTTTCGTTTTGCGGTGAGAGACTATCACAAAACACCAATTCACGATACTCCTGATGGTCATGGAGGCTGGACAACTTCAGACAAGCCAAAAAAGATATCATTTATGTTTGTCTGTTCACAAGATAAAGATCGGCAACGCAAGTCGCGAGCCACAAATAAGAGGACCATCACAAACAAGCTCAAGACAGAGAAGTGCAATTCTCGCATCAAATTGAACTATGATGTCTCATCGGGCCTGGTCCAGTTGGGATATAACCATAAATGCCATGCGCCTTACAATTGGAAAAACAAAGATGATGGAGGCCCTGGTGTTCATTTGCTCTACGAGCTTTCTGATATGCAAACAATGATTAGCGGGACTCGAATCACTGAAAGCAGTGATGCTAGTATATATGACAATACAGCCGAAGTAGTGGAAGATGGCGGGACGAAGGGACGAGAAGGCCAAAATGTAAACTTGACGAGCGACTTCAGCCCTAACAACGTAAAGGAGGGAAGCAAACCAAATTCCCCAACTCCGAATGCAGGAGATAAGCTAGACGATTCCACCCGTACAGATGGAATATATCGGGTGGCTGTGTCAAAAAAAGCAGAAGACGCAAAGACTGACTCAGATATGTTGTTACCTCAGCAGCGATCTATGAGGGATATAGATGCAAAGAATCAGAGGGATAGTGGGGACTTTGCTACTCACAATCGCAAATCATATATGCCTTCTGAAGCACACGAACTCGCAAGGTTGTTACGACAAACAACTCAAGCGAACTATGATGAAGATCATATTGTTGAGTTGGCTTCTCGTGTTGCACAATCATATGCACAAACTTAAAAATCCTCTTATAAAGGTCCAGGGTAAGACAGTTTACTCGCTATTATTTATTTGCATCAGACAAAAAAATCCAATCAAATTGGATTCTATGCAAATTGTCAACGCCAATGATAACCGCAATAATTCCACGCTAACGATAGTCCTATAAGACATAATTCGGTTTATAGACGCTTACCCTTATTTTTTTAATATTCTGCGGTAAATTTCATATATAGTGATACTGAACTGGGGAAGTAAAAAAGTCGCAGAAATAAAAGAAACTAACATCTTGTCAACTGTATTGGAGATGTAATTTCGCTGAAAATTACCTGGCCATATTGCTACAATTTCAGCATTCCTGTAAAACTGAGCACAAGTACAGCTTACCAAATTCAGCTCATTCTAAATTTTGCATATCCTGTATTCTGACCATAATTACTTCATTCACATTTCCTTCAAATGTGCAACACTCAATTAACTTTGAATTCTCGGTATGAACCTGCCGTGAATTTAACGCCCTCTCAAATCGGTTTTAAATTCTTCAATTTAATTATAGAACACCTACTAAAAGAAAAGATTACACCACGTCAACTATGATATCATATGCACGTTTACGCAAGATCATGCAGGAAACGTCTATAAATAGTAATATCGCTAGGGGTACAGTAGCAATAGTATGTGCGCCTACCCATTCCTTTGTAATTACTTTACTACAACAGGTAATTCAAGATTACTATCCTCATATTGCTCAGCCATAATATTCAGCTATATAAAGACAGTAGGTTTGCTCGTAGTTCCAACTTTTTGACTTTCTTCTTGATCATCACTCAAAACATAAGAATTATGCAATTCAAGTCATCATTTTTAGCTCTAGTCGTTGCCTCTATCGCTCAAGCGGCATACGTGCCTTCGAATGCGTGGTCGACGTTGACGCCCAGCGGCTCTTTGGCTGGAAGTACTACCGATTACTCAAGCTCTTTCGGAATTGCAATCCATGCTATTTCCACATCATCCGGCTCATCCCAAGCTACGTCTTTAGCCAAGAGGGATGTAGTTTCACAAGTTGGAGATGGCCAGGTACAGGCCGCTTCCAAAACCAAGGAAGAGACTACAGCTACTCCTAAAACCACTGCCACTTCAAAGGCAGATGTTGTCACTCAAATTGGTGATGGACAAGTACAGGCCCACAGTGCCACAGCAGCTCCAACAAACGATAATGTTGTAACACAGATTGGTGACGGCCAGATCCAAGCCACCACTGCAACTGGAAAAAGCGCTGATGTTGTCACTCAAATTGGAGATGGCCAAGTCCAGGCAAACACTGCTACCGTTGCTACGCAGATCGGAGACGGCCAGGTTCAGGCAAACACTG
This sequence comes from Wenyingozyma naganishii, assembly GCA_003706235.2. Lineage (NCBI taxonomy): Eukaryota > Fungi > Ascomycota > Pichiomycetes > Pichiales > Pichiaceae > Wenyingozyma > Wenyingozyma naganishii. Next base: position 82,660 of record PPKS02000016.1, on the reverse strand, counting down.
CAACTGTGGCTACACAGATCGGCGATGGCCAAGTCCAAGCCAACACTGCAACCGTCGCTTCCCAGGTTGGAGACGGTCAAGTACAGGCTACAACTCAGGCTGGGGCTTCACAGGTCTCAGATGGACAAGTTCAAGCAACTGGTGCTTCAGAAAAGTCGTCTGGCTCTGCAGCCACCTCTTGCAAGTCAGATCAGGCATTGTCGTTGACATTGAAGGGATCGGTTCTAGCCGATAAGGCAGGAAGGATCGGGTCCATCGTTGCCAACAGGCAATTTCAGTTTGACGGTCCTCCTCCTCAGGCAGGTGCTATTTATGCTGCAGGTTGGTCTATTACTGACGACCGTTTGTTAGCTATTGGTAACAGCACAGTCTTCTATCAGTGTCTATCAGGTTCTTTCTACAATCTTTACGATGAGTCGATTGGATCTCATTGTGAGCCAGTACACTTGGAGGTTGTCGATCTTGTTGATTGTTGAATACACTAAACTTCTGTTTGAAGCTATTCGACTGTTCATTAACGCCGAGCAATGCTGGCCTTCTCCAGCGCATCCATCTATGTAAGACCGTTTCATGTCATTATTACTAAATAATCACGTACAAAAAGCCTTTGGCTCTTAGATGGACTTTGATATCTTGCGTCGGACTCTGTTACTCACTTAGTCGATCCAGACATCAAACAAAATGTAGTCATTTGATCTCTCCGGATCATTACTTGCTCATTACAAAAGCAAAGACCAGCCACCTTCAAAGTTCACGCCAACTTATGCACAATCATGCACGCCCGCGCATATGGACATTCTGAATGCCCCCAAACGAAAAGAAGCTGGACGAAGAGAAAATCGCTTGGTTGACTGACCCAGACGTAGAATGGCGCTGGGATCTTGATTACTTATTGATGTAATTGGACCCGTAATAAATATTCTAGATAAATGTAAAGGCCGCTAAACTACTAAAGAAAGCTTCCGTCCGAGACAAATATCATCCAAATAGGTACGATTATCTAAGTGTCTCAGCAACAAAGTAAACAATTACTTACCAAAGCAGCTAAACTATACGCTCCGCCAAGACATTACTCCATGACTCCAGTCATTACGACATTTGGTTGAAGAAATTTCACCGCTTGAAGACCCTATTCTAAAAATAAATCTGGTTATGCATGTCATCATGCACCGAAAGAAAGTATCGTTAAAGTCTGCAGAGAGCGAGTTGATCGGATCTGGTCGTGTTCAAGATCGGCGATCTTCAGGAATTTGTCAATAGTTCAAACAACTTACAAACCAGCCATAGGGTATGCCACTAGGCATACATTAGCGCCCATCTTGTACTTTCTCTTATTGCTAAAGTCAAGCCCAAGAAAGAATGAGCAAAAAGCAATTTCCCTTTTCGGTAAATTAATTGCCTTTGTTTATAATTTGCCAAATTAGGTAAATTTTGGATTTGGATAAATCCAAGAAACCAGCCATTTTTATACTTGGGGCTGGGGAAATTTTGGTATAAAGAGAGGAATATTGGCCCCTTTAATCTGAACGTTTATGACACTCCTTTTTTCATCATCAACGAGAATCACGAGAACTTTCTTGACAGCTAACTTTAGAACAACACAAGAAAAATGCAATACAAATACTCTGTCATTGGTGCCTTAGGGTTGGCTTCCAACGCTATTGCCGCTTACGTTCCATCTGAGCCATGGTCTACCTTGACTCCTGAGGGAAAACTTGCCGGAACTGTTACCGACTACTCCTACACATTCGGAATTGCCATTAACCCAGTTCCAACCACTGCTTCTTCGTCCACCAAGGCCAAGAGAGACGTTGTGACTCAGATTGGTGACGGTCAAATCCAGGCTACTACCAAGACCCAGTCCACCAAGGCTGCCGTTGTTACTCAAATTGGCGATGGCCAGATTCAAGCTACCACAAAGACCAATGCTCCTGTTGTTACACAGATTGGTGATGGTCAAATCCAGGCTACCACTAAGACTCACGCTCCTGTTGTGACTCAAATCGGTGACGGCCAAATCCAGGCTACCACCAAGACCAACGCTCCTGTTGTTACCCAGATTGGTGACGGTCAGATTCAGGCTACTACTAAGACTAATGCCCCAGTTGTTACCCAGATTGGCGACGGCCAAATCCAGGCTACTACCAAAACTAATGCCCCAGTTGTTACTCAGATTGGCGATGGCCAGATCCAGGCTACCACCAAGACACAGGCCACTAAGGATGGTGTTGTGACCCAGATCGGTGATGGACAGATTCAGGCTACCACCACCACCAAGGGTGCTGCTTCTCAGATTGCTGACGGTCAGGTCCAGCAGGCTACCAACTCCGCTGAGGCCCACGCTCTTGACGACGCTTCCAACCCAGTTGACTCCGTCAGCTGCTTGACCGATGATTCTCTGGCTATGACCTTGAAGGGTTCTATTTTGACTGACAAGGCTGGTAGAATTGGTTCTATTGTTGCCAACAGACAGTTCCAGTTTGATGGTCCTCCTCCTCAGGCTGGTGCCATCTACGCTGCCGGTTGGTCTATCACCGATGACGGCCAGCTCGCCATTGGAAACAACACTGTTTTCTACCAGTGTCTGTCTGGTACCTTCTACAACTTGTACGACCAGTCTATTGGTGACCAATGTACCGCTGTTAACTTAGATGTCGTTGACTTAGTTTCTTGCTAATCAGAATGCTTTTTCCTGATAGAGCGAAACTGACACATTTATTTCTACACCGTTGCATTTTTTCTTCACCTGTACATTAGCTATTACTGGGGCATTCCGTGTAACAAAAGCCCAAAGGCTTTCCCACGGGGGTAGACCTTCTTTATTAGTACGTTATTTTATGATTTCACATTTTGGGCTACTACGTATGTTCTTTTATAACTAAAAAAATATTTGGATTTTTATAACTCCGAGTTTTCTCTGTATGTTGCAAGTTTTTGCAAGTGTATTGTATGGAGATTGCCCTTGACTTTACACTGACAATCCTTTGGCCGTGTTGCACTGCCGTTCGTGAAACAAATATTTATGATAGCAAATCTTTCACGAGATAAAATAAAAAAAATTGTAACCACAATTTTAAAGAACTTGAACTCTCTACAGGTGCAAATGACAAGATGAAGACTGTCAGATGATATTCTTCATTCTCCCATAACCAACGAGTACTACCTTTGGCGGCTGACTTGACCCAACGTCCCCCACTAACTCATAAACACACCCGTGCACCACATGTACACCTTGCACCTCCAGGAATCTTCGCTCACACCAAAAAATTCAGTGAAAAGTTCAAGCCCAAAGGCATGGTGGAGCATCACAAGACATCCGTCTGCCCTCCCGATAGCACCGCACAGCTAACAAGAATGCTACCAATCAGCAGTAAAAATGGATGTCTTCGCACATCTGTGATGGTGGGGACATCGAACAGTCCGGCAGTCCAAGTTCGGTACCGCCGAGTGATGGCATACCCTACGTTTGGTAGAGTGCCTCAGAATAAGACTGGGAAGACGATCTTCAAGTCGATGATGAACGATTTTTTGGGGCCCAAGAACTTCAAAGGAGAGTACTATTTGAACAAATACGCCTATGTCAACCAGAATCACGTGCCCAACTATATCAAACCGGGGGAAGAGAATGGAAATATTCTGCTCAACGTCAAAAAGGAGTCGGAGGACGAGCTTGAAGCGGCTTTTGACGGTGAAAATGAGGGTAACAGCAGTGCAGTTGGCGGAAACAATGGGAGAGCGAGAGCCGGACGCAACATCGTGCTTGATGACCGCAACAAGAGATTATTAAGACCCTTTCCCATGAACCAGAAGGTGTACACAAATTTTCAAGTGAGCGAAGAGATGAAGGCTGATATTGTGAGAGACGTGGTACAGTTTGACGAGCCTGTTTATAAAGTTGCAGCCAAGTACAAGCTGAAGATACAGAGAGTTGAGGCCATTGTCAAGCTCGCAGAGGTGGAAGCAGGTTGGGCCAAACAGGGCAAGTCCGTCAAAGGTCTGAAGAGAATGAGCGAAGTGATGTACAAGATGTTCCCTATCTTCGACCCCAACTTGCACGCTGAGAATTTGACAGAAATCCCTATCCCCGAGAAGACCTCGAAGGCTCGCTTCTTAACCATTGCTGAGTCCGAGCCATTTGGACCGATCGACGCTGCCAGGGAGTTTGGTATTGAGCCTGCCGTCGACACATTAAAGAACTTGTCGGCTGCAGAGGAGCGTACGAATGACAAGATCACAAATAGAGATACGAAGAATTCAATGATAGTGAAAGCAGGTGATTCGAAGTATAAGATTACGGATGTTAAAGTCGGAGAGATTGGTTACCGTTATGGTAAGCCATACAGAGACAACAAGAAAGACCGCAAAGTGGGCTATGATGAGAGCGGTAGAATGGTTTTGTTGCTGCAATAAGTGGTGCTTGTATATAAGGCGTATAGTGAACGAGATTTACTACAACTGTAGGTATGACGGTTTAGTGCAACATCGTAATTGGTAGACGTATATGACGTACTGAACTGTAGCGAAATACAAAGAGCTTTGGAGAATTGAGTGATACAATCACTGTGATAGTGCAATTCCAATAGAAGATCCTGGTAACCTTTTGGGGAGGTGAACCTCATAGAGGAGATACTACCATAGCCAAAAACTGGTGTAGAGAGGTAAATAATACTTTACATTATTACACCATTTGACCCCGCGTTTTTCGTAAATCACATGACAATCGAACCACTGTGCATGATTCCTCGGCTCACATGCTCGGCACTTGCCTTCAACTTTGTCACATGGTGTCACATGCCCATAGTTAACTATTGCATGGCACGATACTCAAGCTGCAGAAATTTGTGAAAAGTGGGGGGTGTACATGCACAAAGGTTAATTCAGGTTGTTTGACATATAAAGGGCATATTTCCTAGGTATCATTTTAACTATCTGGTCTTTCTGACAGCAAAACGAGCTTATTAACAAGCCATTTTTTGTGATCTTATCACTAGTTGCAATCATCCAATATGTCGAAAATCGTATCACCAAATGGCAAGGAACCCCAGCCAGCAAGCCAGCTAATGCAAGAGAGAGCATCTACTGACTTTGATATCAGTACAATGCACCAGTTCCTTGAAGGCTCGGCTGCTGATGCTACTGCCACACTTGAGATTATGCAGGAGCTCGAGAGAGATCCCGTATTGCAAACGGACAGCTCTTACTACGAGAAGAACAAAATCCAGCATCGTGAAGAAACTGCAAAGAAAATAGCTAGGCTGGCCCAGTATATTGAACAGGATGCGCCTGATTTTGAGAAATTCCAGCAAAGGCTAAATTTAATGGCTATTGTTGATCCCCAGTTGGGAACCAGAATAGGTGTTCATTTGGGACTGTTTCTGTCGTCGATCAGAGGCAATGGAACGGAAAACCAATTTAATTATTGGGCTTTTGAAAGAGGTGCCATTTATATAAAGGACGTGTATGGCTGTTTTGCCATGACCGAGCTTGCTCATGGGTCTAACGTCGCTGGGTTGGAGACAACTGCAACCTATGATAAGGCGAAAAGAGAAATTATCATAAACACGCCTCATATTGGTGCTACTAAGTGGTGGATCGGCGGAGCTGCTCACTCTGCTACACATACTGTGTGCTATGCCCGTCTTATTGTAGACGGTAAAGACTACGGTGTCAAAACATTTGTGGTTCCATTAAGAGACTCTCGCCATGAGCTTTACCCCGGTATTGCTATTGGCGATATTGGTGCGAAGATGGGAAGAGATGGTATTGACAATGGCTGGATCCAGTTTTCCAATGTCCGTATCCCCAAAGAATACATGCTTACCAAATACACGAACATCACTGAAGAAGGCGAGGTTGTAGAGCCTCCATTGGCCCAGCTAGCCTATGGTGCCCTACTTGGTGGCAGAGTCACAATGGTGACCGACTCGTTCAGAATGAGTGAAAGATTCATCACAATAGCGTTAAGGTTTGCTGTTGGCAGAAGACAGTTTGCTAAGAAGGGTGCTCAGCAGGAGACCCAGCTTATCGACTATCCCTTGCATCAACGTAGATTAATCCCTTACTTAGCCTCTACTTATGCCATGTCCCTGGCGTCTTATGAGATTCAGAAGTTTTACAAGCAGACTCTGAGTGATGTAGACGCCGCTGTCAAGTCCGAAGACATCAGCAAGCTTGGATCGGCAATCAACAAACTGAAAACACTTTTTGCCAACTCTGCTGCTCTCAAATCCACTTGCACCTGGCTCACAGCTGAGCTGATTGATGAGTGCCGGCAGTCTTGTGGTGGGCTTGGCTATTCGTCTTACAATGGTTTTGGCAAGGCATACAACGACTGGGTCGTTCAGTGTACATGGGAAGGTGACAACAACATTCTTGCAACTAATGCCGGTAGAATTGTTGTGCAGAACGTGCAGAAGGCACTTAGTGGAAAGAGACCCGTTGGGGATATGGCATTTATAGCCGACACTTTGGCCGTGGCCAAAGACGGCAAAGCCGTTTTGGATAAGGCTGCAGTGGATCCTTTGGACAAGCTGCTGGTGGCTTTCAATGTAGTTTTAGTAAGACTTTCTCTCAGCTGTATTGCTAAGCTGAAGGAGAACAACAACGATTGGGATCAGATCTCGCAGCAAAGAGTTATCCTCTCCAAGATTTTTGCTATCAAGTTTATGCTCAGCAAGTGGGTTGACAAACTGAATTCTTTTGAATTCGGCAAGAGCAATGCTGCCAAGTATTTAGTACAGCTCGCTCAGGTATTTGCCCTGTCCAACATTGACAAGTTTTCAGGATATTTCCTACAGTTCAACGTTCTGACACCGGAATCATTGTTTTCTGTTCAAGAGACGCTAACTAAAGTGATGGCTCAGTTAAGGCCACAGGTAGTTGGCTTGACCGACTCTTTCAAGTTCAGTGATTTTTTCTTGAACGCGCCCATTGGCTACTATAATGGAGACTTTTACAACAATTATTTTGGTACAGTGAAAAAGGAGAATAATCCAGCTGACACCAAGGCCCCTTACTCTTCTGCTTTTGAGACTTTCTTAGCTAGAGACACGGTGGATGCTAGGAGCAAGAACCAGAAGTCAGACAAAGTATTGGATTTGCTATCTCATTGATTCAAATGTTTATGACTAAATATGAATTATGTTAACACCACAAGATTTAAATTGTAGCTTCAGTAAGATAGCAGGGGATGGAAGATAAAGCGCTATATAACGTGTAGTAGCCTTTTGAATAGATTCAACACTAGACAAGCTCCGTCGCCGTTATATCAGCCCTTATCCTCCATTAGAAGTAGTACCGGAGACCATTATAGCTCGCCGGGAACAGGATACTGAGAAACCCAGGCAACAACCTCCTTAGAGAGCTGATTCACCTCCTCGCTCTCGTCAGCCAGCTGCTTGAAGTTGGCAAACTTTTCTTTGGCGGTTGCACCCTGCTCCTTCTGCTTCAGCAAAATTGCAATCTCAACAGCCTTGTCCATAAACTCAGTAACCTGGTCGAACTCCTCCTTGAGGAAGCCTCTGGTGGTCATAGCAGGAGTACCAACTCTAAGACCAGAGGGGAACAACGCTGAAACATCACCTGGGACAGTATTTTTGTTAGCAGCAATATTAGCTCTCTCTAGAACGGCCTCAACTCTGGCACCATCAATACCCTTAGACCTCAAATCAACAAGAATCAAATGGGTGTCAGTACCACCAGAGACAAGCTCAAAACCCTTCGACTTCAAAGAGTCAGCAAACGACTTCGCGTTGGAAACAACATCCTTCTGGTACTCTACGTACTCCGGAGCTTGGACCTGTTTCAAAGCAACAGCCAGGGCGGAGATGGTGTGGTTGTGAGGACCTCCTTGGTGACCAGGGAAGACAGAAAAGTTGATCCTCTTCTCGAGCTCATAAGGAATCTCTTTGCCTTTTTTGGTAACCTTTCTGATACCCTTCCTGAAGAAGATCATCGATCCTCTTGGACCTCTAAGGGACTTGTGCGTAGTGGTAGTGACGATATCAGAGTACTTGAATGGAGACTCTGTGACACCAGCCGCAACGAGACCGGAGATGTGGGCCATGTCGGAGAGCAAGTAAGCACCAACCTTGTCGGCAATCTGTCTCATTCTAGCGTAATCAATAACTCTAGCATAAGCAGAAGCTCCAGCAACGATGATCTTGGGTCTGAAAAGTGCAGAGGTCTTCTCCAAAGTGTCGTAGTCAATTAAACCGGTGGACTCGTCTAATCTGTATGGCATGGTCTGAAAATACTTTGAGATGTACGAGATCTTGGTAGTTGGGGTCTGATATCCGTGGGAGAGATGACCACCATGGGGCAAATCCAATCCCATAAGTCTGTCTCCGACCTCGAGGACCGCAGAATAGGCGTAGAGGTTGGCGGGAGCTCCGGACAATGGCTGGACGTTAACGCCCCACTCCTCTGGATCCAATTTAAACGCTTCAAGAGCTCTTTGCTGGCACAAGGACTCGGCCATGTCAATAAACTCGTTACCTCCATAGTATCTCTCGCCAGGGTAGCCCTCTGAGTACTTGTTCTGCATCTCGGAGCCAAGCAGATCCATCACAGACTTGGACGTGAAGTTCTCAGAAGGAATCAAAGTGATGGAGTTCTTTTGTCTCTGCTTCTCTAACTGGAGAATCTCGTGCATTTCAGGGTCGACCTCGCTCACATGCTTGGAGATGAGCGCCTTAGCGTTGGTGGAGAGGGCGTATGTACGCTGATAAGTTAGTATCTTAAATGTCAATCATTGAGGTAACAGATGAAATAAATTAGAGATGATAATTGAGCCAAATCCATATTAAATCAAGAGCCATATGATGGACTGAAACATATACATCGAGGAACAACCAACACACTAACCTTGATCCACCGAGGCTCTCTCTAGTCAATTGACACCTTGTCGCAGTGGCATCAGCCACCAGATTAACTTACCTTAAATTGAACGCTGGCTCTTAAACGAGCAGCAATGCGTAGCTGGGACAACATTGGCAAAATAGGGAGGAATTGAAGAGGATCAAATTGTCTGCTATAGAACTGATAGAGTGACTCTTGTTATCTGCATAGATTGAAAAATATGTGAATTGAGTCAGAGAAGTCAGTGATCCATGGCTACTACTGGTGCAGGGGTGGAGTACAATCTAGTCTTTTGGCTGTGTTACTATGGGGGTAATGTTGCTAGGGCTATTCTAGATAGGGAAAAGGGTCAAGTTAGGTCTGCCATCTCTAACTTCTTTAAAAACAATGGTACAGTATGCTCGGGGCATCTATGGATGGCCGTCTTGCCCTTCATGTCTATGCTCCTACTCTAAGCAGCCATTTACACCCTTACACCACACCATAATTGTCGTCCACACTATATCGGCCTCTTCGGTTACACCTCGCACCGGACATCGATCGGGCCCCAAGGCTGGAGCGCCCGCAATCGCGCGCTGTTAAAACTTGTTTTCCAGCAAACCCACAACCTCCCAAATTCACCCGCTCTCATTCTAACCAAATCATCTGCGTCCTCTATTGTTGGCCTGTTTCTTTTGTCCTAGCACAAGAATCGATCAGAATTTTCAGCGGGTTTCCTTAGTGACAAGCTCAATTGAACAGTTGGAGGTATCCTTAGACGGAATTTCGTTTGATTGGCTGATCTATTGAACAAACGAAGTGATCACTGAGTTAAAGGGATAAACTGCAGAGATTAGAGGTAACCCTTGCTCAGTTTCTTTATCGGTCATAGGGATTGATTGTTTTACTTGATTCTTGATTCGGTTTACTCACCATGGCAGAACCACCCATTGACCTTATTGACGTTGCCCAATTGGCCTCTCTGGGCATTGCACCACAGTCGCTCAACTTCATGGCCACCACCTTGGAGTCTGATCGCTATGTGTGCGTGCGCGAGACCAGTGACAGCGGCAACGCCGTTGCCATCGTCGACCTCAAAAACAACAATCAAATAACTCGTAAGTCTATGAGCGCAGACAGTGCGATAATGCACCCCAACCAGTTTGTCATCTCATTGAGAGCCAATGGTACCACTATCCAGGTGTTCAACTTGGAGACCAAGCAGAGGCTCAAGTCTGTTGTGATGAACGAGGAGGTCGTTTTTTGGAAATGGCTCAACTCTACTCACATCGGTCTCGTTACCAAGTCGTCGATGTACCTCTTTGACATATTTGATGGCACTGATGCTGGCCCCGTTTTGCTGACAGCTCGCCACACTTCATTGGCAAGCACTCAGCTGACAAACTTCGTCGCCAACGAGGCCCTCAGCTGGTTTGCTCTCGTAGGAATTGCACAAGAGAATGGCCGTATTGCCGGTCACATCCAGCTTTACTCGCGTGACAAGAACGTTTCTCAGGCCATTGAAGGCCACGTTTGTGGATTTGCGAAGTTCAAACTGCAAAACTCGTCAGTAGACACACAATTGTTTGTCTGTGCCAATAGGCTAGTCGATGGTGGCCAGCTTCATATTCTTGAGATTGACCACCAGGATGGTGCCCCCATATTTCAGAAGAAGACTTGTGATGTCTTTTTCCCAGCAGAGATTGAAAACGACTTCCCAATCTCTGTTCAGGTATCCAACAAGTTTGGTGTTGTGTATGTGCTGACGAAATTTGGTTTCATTCACTTGTACGACTTAGAGAGTGGAAAGAAGATTTTCTTGAACAGAATTTCTTCTGACCCTGTTTTCACCGCCACTGGTTTTGATGATGGTAATGGTATCCTGACCATCAACAGAGCTGGTGCAGTGTTAGCTGTTGAGATTGCCAAAGAGCGTATTGTTCCATATGTTGTAAAGAACTTGGGTGACGTAGAGTTGGCCTTGAGCCTAGCTTCCAAGGGAGGCCTTCCAGGTGCCGAGAATTTGTTCTCTCAGCAGTTCAACCAGGCGCTTAACAGTGGAGACTATACCTCTGCTGTGCGCATTGCCGCGTCTTCTGTTCCTCTGAGAACTCCAGACACTCTAGCAAGGCTGAAATCACTCCCTACTCAACCCGGGCAGCCTGCTCCCTTACTCCAGTACCTTGTATTTCTCCTGGATAGAGGATCTCTTAACAAGTTTGAGACTTTGGAGTTGGTTAGAGCCCTTCTGCAAGCTGGTAAGACAGATTTGTTGGAAAAATACTTAAGAGAGAACAAGTTGGACTACTCTGAGGAACTGGGTGATGCCATCAAGGCAGTCAATGTCACATTAGCCCTTGCTGTGTACTACAAGGCTGAAGTTCCATCTAAGGTAGTGCAATCTTTAGCCGAACTAGGTCAGTTTGAAAAGATCCTACCATACTGTGAAAAAGCCAATTACCACCCTAACTTCACGGTGTTGATCCAGAACATTTTGCGTGTGAATCCCGACAAGGCTGCTGAGTTTGCTACCCAGCTGCTTACTTCTCAACCTGACTTGGATATCCAGACTGTTGCTGACATCTTTTTGTCTCAGAACTACATTCAGCAAGGTACTGCTTTCCTGCTTGATGCGTTGAAGGAGGACAAGCCTGCTGATGGCCACCTGCAAACTAGATTGCTAGAGGTGAATTTATTACATGCTCCACAAGTAGCGGATGCTATCTTAGGGAATGCTATGTTTTCCCACTACGATCGCAAGGCCATCGCTGCTTTGTGTGAAAATGCTGGACTGTTTCAGAGAGCTTTGGAGCACTATGACGATCTTAAGGACATTAGGCGTGTAATTGTACACACTGAGAGCATCCCTGTTGACTGGTTGGTCGCATATTTTGGAAAACTCAACGTTGAGCAATCCGTTGCCTGCCTCAAAGAGATGCTCTCCTCTAACATGGCCCAGAACTTGCAGGTCGTGATTCAGGTAGCTACCAAGTACAGTGAGCTAATTGGTGCACATGTACTGATTAAGTTGTTCGAAGAGTTCAAGTGCTTTGAGGGTGAGTATTACTACTTGGCCTCTGTGGTGAATGTTACCCAAGACGCTGATGTTGTATTGAAATATATACAATGTGCTGCTAAGCTTGGCCAGGTCAAGGAGATCGAGAGGGTCGTTAGAGACAATAACGTTTATAACGGAGAGAAAGTCAAGAACTACTTGAAGGAGGCTGAGCTTGAGGACCAGTTGCCTCTGATTGTTGTTTGCGATCGTTTTGGCTATGTTCACGACCTGGTGTTGTTTTTATACAAGCATCAGCTCTTCAAGTTTATTGAAGTCTACGTACAGCAGGTAAACCCTGCCAAGACTCCTCAAGTTGTTGCAGCATTACTTGACGTGGACTGCGATGAGTCTGTCATCAAATCGCTATTAATGTCGGTCTTGGGACAGGTTCCATTAGGAGAGTTATGCGAAGAGGTTGAGAAGCGCAACAGGCTCACAACTTTACTGCCATTCTTGGAGGCCACTTTGCAACAGGGTTCCCAAGATAAAGCACTCTTTGACACCCTGGCGAAGATCTATATTGATTCCAATAACAATCCCGAGAAGTTCTTAAAGGAGAACGAGCAGTATGACCCATTGGTAGTTGGTAAGTACTGTGAGAAGAGAGACCCATACCTGGCGTACATTGCTTACGAGAAGGGTGGAAATGATGACGAATTGATTAGAATCACAAACGACAACGCGATGTACAAGTACCAGGCTAGATACTTGCTCAAGAGATCTGACTTGACCCTGTGGGCTAAAGTTTTAGCTGGCGATAATCCTCACAGAAGACAGTTGGTGGACCAAATTGTTGGAACGGCAATCCCTGAGCTTGAGGACCCTCAGCCTGTATCTGTTGCGGTGAAGGCGTTTATGGATGCTGACTTGCCCACTGAGTTGATTGAGCTATTGGAGAAGATCATTCTAGAGCCCTCCCCCTTCAGTGACAACCCCTCGCTCCAAGCTCTCTTAGTTTTGACCGCAATCAAGGTAGACAAGTCACGTGTGGCTTCTTACATTGAAAAGATTGACGCTTATGATCCCGAAGAAGTTGCTCCTCTGTGTATCGAGAATGGTTTGAATGAAGAGGCTTTCTCAATCTATGACAAGTTTGGACTGAAAACGAAGGCCATGAAGGTACTTGTAGAAGACGTAATGTCTCTCGACAGGGGTGAAGAATACGCAGAAAAGGAGGATACTCCTGAGTTGTGGTCTCAGTTGGGAGCTGCCCAGCTTAATGGGCTGAGAATTTCCGAGTCGATTGACTCATACATTAAGGCCAATGATCCATCCAATTACGAGCAGGTGATTGAGATTGCCGAACATGCTGGTAAGGAAGAGGAGCTTGTGCCTTACCTGAAGATGGCCAGAGAGACACTTAGAGAGCCTCTGATTGATGGTGCTTACGTTAACGCACATGCTGCCTTAGGAAGATTAGACGAGATTGAACGCTTTTTGCAGCTGCCCAATGTTGCTAATCTCGAGTCTATTGGTGACAGATTGTACAAGGAGCAAAACTACGAGGCCGCTAAGTTGTTGTTCAGCAGTGTCTCAAACTACTCTAAGTTAGCGTCAACCTTAGTCTACTTAAAGGACTACCAGTCTGCCGTTGACTGTGCAAGAAAGGCGTCCAATGTCTCTGTTTGGAAGCAAGTGAATGAGGCTTGTATTGCCAACAAGGAGTTTAGACTTGCGCAGATCTGTGGTTTGAACTTGATTGTTCACGCTGAAGAGCTTGATGAGCTTGTTAAGCAGTATGAATACAATGGCTACTTTGACCAGTTGATTTCTTTGTTTGAGAATGGTTTGAACTTGGAGAGAGCACACATGGGGATGTTTACTGAGCTGGCTATTTTGTACACCAAGTTCCAGCCTGAGAAGACAATGGAACACTTGAAACTGTTCTGGTCTCGTATCAACATTCCTAAGGCCATTCGCGCCTGCGAGGATGCTCACTTATGGCCAGAGCTAATCTTCTTATATTGCCACTATGACGAGTGGGATAACGCAGCGTTGGCAATGATGGAGAGATCCGAGTCTGCCTTCGATCACTCCTCGTTTAAGGAGATGGTTGTCAAGGTTTCAAACCTTGAGATCTACTACAAGGCTATCAACTTTTATGTCAATGAGCATCCTGCGCTATTAACTGATTTGCTCAGTGTCTTGACTCCAAGACTGGACCTCCCTAGAGTTGTGAGGATTTTTCAAAAGTCCGACAACCTACCTTTGATAAAGAAGTTTTTGATATCTGTGTTGGAAAAGAACAATTCTGTTGTCAACCAAGCTTATCATGACCTGCTGATCGAGGAGGAGGACTATGTCTCTCTTCGCTCCGTCATCGAGGCTCACGACAAGTTTGACGCCCTTGATTTGGCTGACAGATTGGAGAAACACAGCCTGATTTTCTTCAGACAGATTGCGGCTGTTATCTATCGCAAGAATAAGAAGTGGAGCAAGTCGATCTCGCTGGCCAAGACTGACAAATTGTGGTCGGATGCAATTGAAACGGCTGCTATATCTGATTCTACCAAAGTAGCTACTGAATTGCTTACTTATTTTGTTGAGACAGGAAACAAGGAGTGCTTCATTGCAACTTTGTATTCTTGTTACTCCCTCATTCATCCAGATGTTGTCGAGGAGCTGTCTTGGCTGCACAGCCTTGCTGATTATATCAAACCATATCAGATTTCTCTCCAGAGAGAGAATCAGACTCGTCTGAATGCAGTATATGCCGATTTGAAAGAGAGAGAGCTGAAAAATAAGAAGGATGAGGATGAGAACGCACCCGTGCTAGGGCAGCGTTTGATGTTAACTAACGGACCTGTAGCTGGTGCAGCACCTGCCGCTATTGGGTTTCAACCAACAGGAATGGGCTTTGGTAACGGTGGTTTCTAACGGCTGTGGTGGCAGTTTATGAACAACGTTTGAGCCTTGGGGAACGGCTAGCATTTTTACTTTAGAATATTAATAAGTAGATGTTTAGAACAAGTTTGTTATAGTTTTCAAGCTGACTAGGTGAATTCAAATGTGTCATGTGACATGCGATTAACAGGATCATGGCTGTCGATAAGTGCTATGAGCATTATTTCTGGCAATCGGGCATTCCTGGCCAAAAGCAGTAAAGGTCTATTATACACATCTTACGTATTTATTCTAAATGAAAATCGCCGTGGGCGTCTTTGAACATAGCAGCCTCTTCCGTAACAATGCTGTCCACAAAGCCATGAGGAGTCACATCAAAAGCCGGGTTCCACACGCTTATTCCACTTGGAGCAATCTTCACTCGGCGCAGCTCAACGTTGTCGCCTACTACCTCACCCTTGGCGTCGGTTTCCGCACCTAAAATGCTTGTCAGCTCGTTAGGTGGTCTCTGCTCGATGACGATTTCGTCACCTGTTTGCTTTTCAAAGTCCATTGTCGTCTTTGGGGCAGCACAGATAAATTTGATGCCAGAATATTGCTGGGCAATAAGAGACAATTGGAAAGTACCGATCTTATTGGCAAAGTCACCGTTCTTGACAATACGGTCTGCTCCCACAATGATGAACTTGATAGGAGCAGGAGATGGGAGCGATCTGCTGCTAGCAACAGAGCCACCTCTGGCTAAAGAGTCAATCAAGAAGGCAACCATATTGTCTGTTATAAGACTGAATGGAATCTTCTCGTAGTCTAGCTCATATGCCGTAAGACGCGAGCCTTGGTTATAAGGTCTAGTTTCACAGGCGTAAACATGGGAGAGCCAGGCATCGCCCGATGAGGCGCCAGCAGCACCAGAATTTTCCTTTGATACCTCCCACAGGGATCTTATGATTCCCAAGGCGGTACCATGGCCAGCCGTAGCTAATGAGCCAGTGTTACAGATTGTCATCACGGAGAAAGGACCGGTGAAGCTCTCTTTTTTCAGTTCCTTTAGTATGTAGTCAACACCATTGGACCCCAGCCGGCGATTATCAACAATATCGGCGTCATAAAGTGCAAGGCTGTACTCCTTCACTCCCTCATACAGCTCACTGAGGTTCTTGGCTTCACTGACAATCTCTTTGAGGGCAGTACACCCGTTGCGCAAGTTAACTGCTGTTGGTCTGGTGCTGACTAGGTAGTCAATTCTGTCGATAAGCTTTGCTTTAAATGAGGGGAGATCGGCAGTATTGTATTCTGTATTGTGATAGGCGTTTCTACTTTCAGAAATAACACCATGTAACTCGACTACCACGGAGAAACAGCCAACAATGGCGATGGCTGGGGCACCACGGACTTGCATACGTTGAATCACACGGTAGCCGTCATCGATACCGCGGACAGGGATGTACTCAGTACGGTAAGGAACGAGCAACTGGTCCAGGATGGACAGCTGGACGCTATCTCTAGCAAATCTTATTGCTTCAAGGGTCATGGGTGGGCAGGGGACGGAAGATCAGGATATGAGATAAGGTGGTCCCAACGGGGAACAGGGGAGAAATAATGGACATAGTTAAGTATGTGCGAAGGTGCGCAGTGGGAACACTGTGGAAAGCGAGGGAGAAAGCGCGGTAGACTCCGTGCAGCTATTATTCCTTCTAGGTTCAAGATCGTACAATACGGCGAACGCCAAAGCACCAATTGGATCTGAAGAGGCTCGATTGTGTCCAATCAGGGGCTGCAACATCGGTTTCCGCTGAGCTTCATGTAACCACACAAACGCGTTACTCTTACCATAAAGGAAAGTAGTCCCTTGCAGTAATAAACAGTGGATAGATACTTTGATCACCTGAGCAGCTACATGTCTAAATTACTCCATTTATATATCACCTACATAGTCATGTTCACCTCCACTTACGGCAGTCTGTAGCCCCATTCAAATGACTTCACTCACCTCAATCTACGGTGAAGCTCTTGCTGCACCCTGCCGCGAGAGGACCCTCACTTAAACGCTCGCGTATTTATTTTTCATTCTTTTTGTCTCCTCCACCAATACTTTCAAATGCCTCTTCCTTTAACAAACCACCACATGGACACCGTGAAAGCTGCCAGCTCGAGTGTCTCGCACTCGCAGCCAGCAATACCGGTTTTGGCATCTTCATCGGGTCAATCTGTATCTCAAAATGGCTCTTCCGTGCCGAATTCCTCCCCAGCTAATTCATCCAATGCTCAGGTTACATCATCCAACCAGATCATTCCTGCCCATCCGCTAGCTGATACACTCGCACTACTAGCCGTATTGTTTGTGATGCCAGACTGGCTGAGCACATGCTTGCTGCTGATGTCTGTTTCCTGCGGCAGCTCGTTCAAAGTTGTGGAGAATACCCTGTCTTTAGTGCTAAAACATAGCTTCAAGCACTCTCCTATAGCAGGAGGAAACAACTCTCACTCAAACAACAGCTCAACACGCTTGAGGAAGTGTGCCTCAGTTTTAAGCTGGATACTTTTTGATTCACTGGTGGTGGCCTTCATGCTTGTTGTTCGTCCGGCCCTGTTGGACTACTCACATCTCTTGGCCAAGGCCCTCATAGCATCAAATTTAGCATCTCCTCGGCAGCGCTACATTCTTTATGCCGTGCTAGCAGCTCTCATTGTGCTGTCTATGGATTTTTCAGTAAAATGGGCAGTCACCAACGTAGACACGCTGGAAAGACTGAGTACTATACCGTCTTTTACTCTGCTCAAGACTTTGTCACACCGATATCCACGACGGTCGCTCAGATCGCTCGCTTATCGTGCGTATTTTAGCAGAGTCATATTTGGCATGGACTATGTTATAGACTTTGCCTACTCCATGTTGTCAGTGTACTCTATAGTGCTTAATCTAAGTCCGATGCTTCGAAGATTAAGCCTCGTGAGCAATTTGACGCGCTCAATAGACGAATTTAGTGCTAGCAACGCAGGCAATGTTGCTACCTCTATGCCGAATTGGGTTGGAGTTGGGGTGCTGGTTTCTTCCACTAATGCCACGACCATGGCACCCAATGCCTCAGGTACCAACACTACTGCGCCCAACACCTCTTCATATTCCACACATCACTCTTACTCAGTTTTATCAAATGGCTCTATACCTAGCAACACTGCCGCAACTCATACGATGACTTCTTCAACAGTCTCGCCCTCTAGTACAACAACTATCACTGTCCCCACGGAAGTCTCCACTTCACCTCTTCCCTATTACATGCTCGGTGACTCTCGTCGAAAATTAATACCGAGTCGTTCAAGCCAGTCTCCAGACTTGTCAATACCACCATTGCCGTCACATTTGTCATCAACGGCTTCAGATACCTTGGAGGGCTCTTTAGAGAACACTTCGAATGCATATGATGAAGAGGACGACGAGAGTAATTCCACCTCCACGTCTATCTCACCTTCACATTCGCCTTCTCCCTGCCGCCATCGACATTCACGGCCGGCTTCGTTCCCTCAAGATCACCAGATTTTTAACGTAGCAGACATTTCATCGACGACACTTGTAGTGGCTCACAACTTTGAGAACTTTTGCACAAACTTCCTCTTTCCCATGCGCCAGAAAAGTAGCACGAATGCAACGCCTCTGGAACGTAAACTCAATCGCAACACGTTGCGTAGCCAACAGCCTCTATGGACACTTTTGTCTGCGGCGCGTACGATGTTTTCCCGTCAGGATCTTTACTCTGGCGAATACTATCAACAAAACGCACTTGTGACCACACGTAACAATGATATCACTCGTTCCTTTTTGAAAGACGTGCAGTGTTTTACTTGGCTTATTAGTGAGACTTCTGTAGGATTTGAGCTAAGAGGAGCTTTGATTGACCGCATCCTAGTCCGTGTGAATGGTGTGCTCTGGCATCAGGTATCGTCTGGACGAGTAGGCGATACTGAGGTTGTTATTGTTGGTGGTTTGAGTCCGCTATCGCAGTACGATATTGACTTCGTAAATGTAAACCCAGTTGGGGAGCATGAGCTGCTCGCTAACACAACGGTCAGCACAATCCACAAAAATATGATTTTGACTGAATCAAAACCATCCACTCCATTAGCGACTCTCCAGCAGAGTTTGGTGACAACTAATGAGGCCATTACACGTGAGAGAACAAAGTTGAAGAAATTGAAAACAGAATGGAGAAAGCGGTCACAAGCCCTCAAAAGCGAGATTGATGCTCTTAATAATCGGACTAACCTCGGAGACGACTCACGTAGTTATAAAAAGCTGAGCTCATTACGCCAAGCTGTGAGTAAATCCGAGGAAGAGAACTCGAAGATCGAGCTAAAGGCCCAGAATTTATACACTGAAGAGGCTGAGATTGACGAACGCTATCTCGACGAGAAGCGTACCTACGAATCAGAAATGCGTATACTTCAGAGTTTTGAGAATGAGCATAACCGTAGGATTCTAGAGCACTCTGAACGTTTACGTGTTCTCGAGTCTGAGCGTCAGCATCTACTTCAAAAAAGGGATAAGTTGCTGAACAAAAAGGCGAAGATTCAGGCTGATACTGAGAAGTATGAAGAGGAAATAGAGGCTCTGAAGAAAGATTATGTGAAGCATAAAGCCGAGCAGCGTGAGGTTAGAAGCAGTTTAAGAAGCGAGAAGTATAAGTTGCTAGTGAGCGATATAGCAAAACTCGAGGAGACCTATAACAATAGGAGAGCTTCAGTAGAGCGTGGTAGTGTGTGAAACCTAGCCGACCACTACTATATCTATACCTTTTTGTCATGTCGTAATTGGCATGGCTGATCTACGTTGCTTTCGCTTGCTACTCTATCATTCTAGGCCCCTAAATCTACATTTGATAAAACCAGGTATGTTACTATCATCACGTCATATATGTATATAACTAAGTGTACCCGTTGTGCCTAAGGTTCGGATTCTGTTGGAACTCGTTGCTTGTGCAGGATACAGTGTTCAACTATCCGTTTAAGTGTAGCTTTACCACAAGCACAACCCTAAAGGGTTTGTATTTCACGGCTTGAAAATTCGGACAAGTTCGAAAAGTAATCACTACCATGTCATTTCTACATCAGTTTCCGGACACATTGTCAACAAATTGAGTCATCACTGTCGTGTCATACATATATCTATATGCGTGTATAAGCTCTAGTTGTTTTAGCGGCTCTATCTTCTACCTAGCGGATCCGCCGTCCTCTACTCTGTTAACGGATCACCTATCCCGTGAAACCTTCTATTAAAATACAAGAGTCCCCCACTCCTTTTATCAAGCGGCTGGTTCACCTTAATGTCCTTCACAGCACAGACCCAAATCTCATGGTTGCTCACTCTGAAAGTGCTTTTCTTCTCGCATATAAATACTCTCTCAGACTGAGTGAGAATAGGAATATTCACACCAAAGCCAAGAAAGTCGTTAGTATGGTCAGTGTTCAGGCTCAGCGGCGGACTTTCCCTACTATCGTAAAGATCCCATTCGCTTCTATCCAGCTGCATAAACGGTTTTGTCGTAACTACGCTACCTTCAGCGTCCGTGTGCACTTTAATGCCCTGTGAGAATATGCGAGCGAGTCGAACAGAGTTGGCAGTAGGTGGCATTATATGAAAAGCAAAGTGTTTTAGCTTGTGTATTTGTTCTGAGGTGCTGGAGGGAACCTGGAGGTTGAACTGTAGAAGTGGTTCTGGATTTACGGCTAGAGAGCATACGGAGGAAAGTGTCATGCCGTGAAAATTCGTTAGGTCAGGAACCCCCTGAAAAGGTGCAGTGAGAATCATGGCTAACATGTTAGTATACTAGAGATATGGGAACTCAAGAAGGTACGGTGCAAATCGTCAAGATGGATGCGGTACATCGTCT
Source organism: Wenyingozyma naganishii (assembly GCA_003706235.2). Classification (NCBI taxonomy): domain Eukaryota; kingdom Fungi; phylum Ascomycota; class Pichiomycetes; order Pichiales; family Pichiaceae; genus Wenyingozyma; species Wenyingozyma naganishii. The sequence goes on along the minus strand of PPKS02000016.1, from coordinate 62,035 downwards.
GCATGCATGTCATAGTTGCTCTTATCGAGGCCAAAAAGTAGCAATACTTACCCTGTGATCCTATCGTTGACATGGTTTCCTTGAATGCATCTCTCGGCACAAGATGGCCTGCTGCACCTAGAGACTTGGGTTTTGTGCTAGATGAATAAAACATGCGGAGATTTCTGGGGGAGCTCATGCCCTTAGGCCGGAGACCCTGAATCTGTAAGGCAGATATTGGCATATTTTCCTGGGAAGGGTAAATCTTGGTGTAAAAGCATGAATAACGCAGTGAGCGTGCGCTTTTCAAGCCCAATCCTTTGCGACGTGTTGAATATACGTGCATTTGTGGTGAAGAAGTTTGGGGTACCGTTAGACACCACTTCCGTGTGCTCTTCAGTTGAATCTCGCATGACAATAGCTGAAAATTGGAGACCTGAAAATTCGAGTAAAAGCTCGCGAATTTGGTTGAGGTTCCCTATAGCTTGATTGACATTAGATTCTGTAGTATAGTGTTTAATGCATTGTGAGTGCCTGGTGACGGTCATAAAACCAGCGGACCCTTTGCCAAATGGCTTTTACATCTAAGCGAAATTATCGGTTTCCCATAAAGCTTATAAAGCGCTTCAATGACAAGGCGCAAAAACAGGCACAATCTGCACTCAAAGTCCCTAGTCGCGGTGAAAATCAAGTGTCCGCAGAGGCCTTGATTTCCTCACATACACCAGATCCTCAGCATGTACACAACGTAACTAAGGCTAGTTCATCGCTTGAGGGCAATTCAACACAATTGGGAGCAAATTTCTCTGAACAACGCCAAAACTTCGCAAATTCTGCCACTCCATATGACAACTACAGATCATCACCTGCATTCACTCACCCAGATAAATGGACTCGAACACATCTAAAACTGGCAGACTGGCTGAGGCTCGAAGCATATGAAGATATAGATACCAACCCATTTGCACGAGCTCTGGCCTCTCCAGCAAGAGTTCCCATTCTCTCCCGTACGGCATTTCCACGTGCATTTCTCACTCCAATTACAGTCGCAGATATGCCAATGCCGTTAACGATAGATAATACGAGAGGCCCTGATAAGGCTAATGAAACTCCTCCGTCTACACCTACGTATATTGTAAAAATTGCAGGTGTGAAGTCCAAATTCACAAAATATGTCCCCGCCAATGAAGCCGTTTTCCTAGCGCTAAATAAACTCTCTACTCAGCGGGCCGGAGATCTGCCACGAGGTCACCGTCTCCTCCTTCCAATAGGGTATCCTGAATCGGACTCTCCGGTATGGAGACCTGAAACGCTGAAAGTAGTTGAGAAGATGAAACTCGACGCAATTGCAGATGCCATTGATCGTCTAAACAACAATCTTGAAATTCTCTCAAATCCTAACTCATTTGATGAAATATCCCAAGCATACATTGCATTAGCATTAGGGCCTGACTCTCAAAAGGTGTTTAGTTTTAATTGCAATGAGGACAAAATTTTACCTGTGATCAATATGAATCTTGTCCTCACCGGTAGCCCACAAGCTCTGGAGTTGCTCGAGAATCTCAAAAAGCTATTCAGCCTCAAATCTACCACGGTCTACATCGCTTCAAACGATTCTAGCCTAGCTGACCTAATTAGCAGCATTTACCTGTTAGCACTTTACAAGGAGAAGGGAGCTGATCGCTGAAATGCATACACCTACTTTATCTCATCATTATAGTTATTATACAACTAATTACTCACTCTAATATTCGGAATGGCATTAACGTCAGTTTATACCAAAAGGTAGCCCATATAATACCGGAGCCGCTCCATTGAGATACGCTAGAGTGCAGACGTCTCTCGAAGTAGCCACTGCTTCTGAGAGGTCACAGTTTTCTTTTGCTTCAATCCCGTCGTAGTCTACAAGTAATCCCCATTTTTCGAAAACCGACAAACTGAAGACGTCGATATCCTTATCGGTTACATCCCATAGATTTGCCAAAACAATGGGGCTACCGGCCATTAGATGGTTGTATACTGTCCCATAAGGCTCAAATAATCCATTAATTTTTACATTTCCAGAAGAGCATCCCAATAATAAAGATGGTGCACACTTATTCATCCTTTTCAACGTCTGTGATCGTATGTATTGCTCTCCTCCCCCGTGACCAACATAGATGTACAGGTTAGCCTTCTCTAACTCAGAAGCTAGAGTGTTCTCGTTAGGCCTTTGCCCTATGACTCCGCTCCAACCGCTCAGCTCAACGAATTTAGGTGTAAACCTCGCTTCGCTTTTTTTCAAATCACCAGCGGGATTGATAACATAGTACCCGCAAGAAGTATCAATTGCACTACTCATTTCATTCCTTTTTTCAAGAACATCTGCTAGCATTTGAAAGGAAGGCATACGTGAAACAGACTTGCCTCTCAGACTTGGAAGTGATTCCCATGGAATGTGAATACATTTGTCAGATAGAACGAGCACAAAATGCTCAACGGAGGTGTCATTAATACTAGCAGTCGATTGGGTGTTCACATCCTCTATCAGCTCGCCAATATCAATATAAAGCTGCTCAAAATCAATCTCATCGTAATCGTTTGACTCACCATGAACAACCAAAAAGTCGAAAACAAAATACATCAAGTCTTCCAAGATATTATGGACTTCATCCTGCTCAAATGTTCTCAACTTAAGAAACAATTCGTAAATGTAATCTGGCAGCACTACAAGATTGCTGGAAGCAGATTTGTTGAAACCAAGGCGTCTGGAGGGTAGAAACTTTGCCAGAATTTTGACAAAGCTCTCTTTAAAGAGCTCCAGCTTAGAATCTTCTATTCCCCTACTGCTAAAAATACTCTGAAAGCCACCAATCCAATTTAGATCAATGTCTTTCAGCAGCTTTTGCAGTCTCTTATCGAGTTCTTTACGCTCTTGCCACCATTTCTGCTTCTCATCTCTGGAGTGAATATTGGCAGTTCGCTCAATTCGTGTTGTTCTATCACTTTCTTTTATCAGTTCTCTCAACATCTCGTAGCCACTATCAAAAGTTAATGCATTTCTGTCGCTGTCTCTAACACTATGTCTGAAAAAAGGCAATCTAAATGATACACTTTGCGCACCTGTTCCGTCACGGTAGGTCTTACTAATTACAAGCGCGTTGGACACAGCGCAAAGCTCTATAGTTATGACAGCCCATTTGGGCGGCAATAAGTTAGTGACAGCGTCATAGGAATTGTCTGCTGTAATATCTGCAGTAGGGCACACTTTTGAGGGAAAGATTTGTTTAACTGGCTCACAAATGCTAGACATCCATTTATCTACATTCATGGGCAGGTGTCTAGAAATATCCTTTTTAAAAAACCTATTCGTTTCAGCATCTTGATTCCCTTTTAATTGAGTTAAAATGAAGTCAACATTTGTTCCATATGCAAGTGATTCTTTCAATAAACACAACGGAACCATATCTTTGCAGAATCCCCCTAGGATATCAACACAATACTCTTGCAAATTGTTAAACCTTTCAAGCGCTTTAATGCAGGCGAGAGAGGCATTTTTTTGATACTGATTTTGTCTTGGCTCTTCCTTTATCACTGCAGCAGAATCCTCAAGACAGCAGTACACGGGGTCTGCCTGCAGCGCTCTACTCCCCTCAAAAGCTTCCGTTTTTAGCCTCGAAAACATATTGTACGCATTTCTGTTGGCGCTCAAATAATCCGAGCACCTGGTGCCCTTTAAAGATAAGCATGATCTTCGTGCGGCTATTTGATCCATGTAATTTTGGGAAAATTCGATAGTGTCGGTTGTTTGCAGGAATTGTTGTATTTCTTCATGGATATTCCTGGGATACTCATTATTGGCTCTATTAACAGCTGCTAGAAAAACATCTAACTCCAATGGCCTCTTGAGATTGTCATAGCCTCTCACGACTTGATCATGTAATTCACTAGAAGAAAGCTTCCGCAGGTCTAAGAGAAATCTGGAAAAAACAGATTGTCTGCACAAACGAAAAGCCTTGAGGATCTTTTCCTTTGCATTGTCTGTGTTACCGGCATATATCTGGTATTCCGCAAGAAGGAAACTCACCTTAGCGTGGACGAAAGGCGACCTATGGGCAGTCACCACTTTTAGCAGCTCAGATTCGAAGTATATGAACTCTTTCATAAGTCCAGCGATAAAGCTAGCATCCACTGCCTCCATGTAAATTTGCAACAGCATAACGAGCACTCTGTTTTTAAAACTTATTCGAAGAGCTATTGAGAGGTTACTATCCTCTTGGAGAAAAGTTTTCAGCACATATTGCAGTCCCCTTGAAGCCCGTTTCAGTTCATTAAAAAGCCTACTCCGCTCTCCAGCTTTACGGTAAAATGAGGCAACCAAAAGAGAGCACTCTGCAAATAATATGAGCAATTCAACTGCTTCCTCTTTAGTTTTCACATTCGGAAGGTGAAACTCTGGTGAACGTTGTACTTCTTTCAACAATATGTCAATATCAGTGACTGTAGAAATGCAATCGCTGTTTAGTAAAAGGGTATACTGCATTATCTTGATGTGGCATAAGTCTATCTTGGAGGCTTCTTTTGGGATGACAAGCCCATCCAACACACTTTTTGCCTTGGTCAGCTGGTTACAAGAAATATGTGTTTGAGCTAACTTTGTGGTCAACATAAATAATTGCTGTTCATCCAGAAGGGAGTACTTTTTCTCAAAAAAGAGGTCAAGCAAGAACGCAGAATATGCTTCTAAGTCATTGTACTCTAAAACATTTGCAAAAAGCAGAAGCAAGTCATACTCGTAGTCCGATACCTTTCGATTTATCCCAGACTCTTTGACCCACAAGATAACGGACGAGAAAGATTTCTCAAGTATGTGCTCATCGGCCTTAGGAGATGTTAGGAATTTTAACAAAAGGATGTGAGAGACTATGAGATCACGATACTCGTGCACATCATTGCTGTCATCTACTTCCACCCACTGAATTTGGTGCAACGCTATTTTACAATCACATATGAGCGCTAATTGTGATAAAAGCAACAAAAAACAGTTGTTAGACAATCTCTCTTTTTTTGCTTGGTTTATAATTGCAAGAAATACCGAGTGTACGACCGAAACGTTTGACACAGCAACCAATCTACAAGCCTCTGCAATAACCAGAACGCTTACAATTTCGTTCCCGCACAGCTTGAAAGGAATAGCCTTCTTTGTTATTGTCATTAGCCTTGCAATCAGCTTAATGGAGTCAGCCAAACAAGTTTTTAATTGATGCCGTATTTCAAAAACATCAGCGCAATTTGAGGGCTTCCAACATAGAAGTGTGCGTGATACAAAAAACAGAGCATCCTCCATTTTGCGGTACTTTAAGCACATATTTGCTGCTCTATCAGCCTTACCTTTGAGGCAGTCGAAATTGGAGATATAGCTGTTCTCATTAGGTGTATGTAGTGAACTCTGTAAAATGTACTGTTCTACTTTCAAAGAGGCTTTCAGATACACAACAGGCTGAATTTCGGTGTTTGTGCTCTGGCTTAGCTTCACGCCCATCTGATACCATATGCTTGAAATATTGCGCAACTTCTTGGTCTGTGTATGCTTTGACAAGGAGAATAGGCATTGAAGACACTTGTCGCTTAGATTAGGATCTAATGTGTGGTCAAACTGGCTTACTTTGACTGTGAGGAGATCTACAATGCCAAGGTAATGTTTACCTTCAGGAAGCACCTTTTGAGATCGCTTGGCCGTTTGGAAGAAATGCAAAATCTGGTAGATATTAGCTGGCTCCAGAGTGCTACTTTCTTTCAAGTAAACGCTCAGCTTCTTACAGAAAGCTTCGTCTTCCAACAGAAACCACTCGCTGCTACCTTTAAGAGCATCCATAAGTGAAATATCACTATTTGCAATCCAATTGGATAGTGACACAGACTCGGATAAAAGAAACTTGCCTAGCCCCTGCAATTCGTCATTTTCTTTTCTATTCACAGCATGAAATCGCTGAATCAATGCATGAAGAGGTTTCAAATCAACGTTATTTTCCATCCAAACCTCACAACAGTCCTGTAGGAAACCCAATGCACACCTCACAACAATATCAGCATTATTTACAAGCATGCCCTCCAATACAGGCACGGTTTTGTTCACAAGTACCCATTGTAGGTCGTAGTTGCTGCTAAAGGCGGCCATGTGCAAAGCTAAAAGTAGGAATACAAGCCTCATAACTGACTTATACCCTAGACTGAGGTCAGCAAGTAATAGAGAGGCCCTCTCTGCTTCTGAACCAACATTTAGTTGCAACCAGCCAATGAAGTTAGATCTCTTTGATACCCCTCGTGCAATCTGTTGGGCTGATAACTGTAGCTTCTCAGAAAGCAGGTCGCCCTGTTTGCTGTAGTAGATGACATTGGAGAGAATGCTGTTGTTTAGCTTTTGCACAAGCTGCACCAATTCTAGTCCCTCGGACCCAGTAGGCTTGATTCCGGTCATCATTTTCTCCATATCTATGTCTTTGTCTCTGAGAGATTGTCCTGTCACGTGACTTGTAAGCAGACGGAAACAGCTCCACAGCTGCCCCGTCGCTTCTGATTCGTCTATGCCCTGGAGAGCATCAGAATATCGCAGTATAAGCGATACGTCACTGACCATTGTGAATTTATCACTTGCTTTCATTATACGCTCACTGTAATTGCGACCTCGCTCTATATGGTCTGGTATTCGCTCGGCTTTAGAGTCGTCACTATGTTCTATGTTTTCCTTTTCTATTATGTCTTGTACATTATTTTGCTCAATCCTCTCACACAAATCTTCTAATTTGTGCCTCAGTGATTCAACATTTGTTTTAGTGTCACTGGCCGCAAGAAAGGGCGATGCCAGTGGTGACTTCATACTAGCATCGCCAGAGTTTAGATCAGAAGACTGCGGCGTTTTTTTAGCTGTCAAAAGAGCATTGTCTATAGATGACGCATCCAGAAACACAGTTTTATTGCAAAGCCTCATTCGGATGGCGTTTCAAAGCCTAGTGAGGGTTCGTCAAAGTCAGGAAGAGTGCTATAGAGAAGATAAACAGGAACACAGACAGCGCTAATGCAAATAGTGAAATGTAAACATACAAACACCCGTACACAAACTGGAACAAAAAATTCTAATTATGTAATCATGCTAATGAAGACTGCAATGCAGATGTCCTAACGTAGATAGGACAACTACTATGAGCGGCTACGTCGACGTGGTCGCATTCCTAATCATTCCCTACAGTTGTACTAATACATACTGCAAAAACGGCTCTCGTGTGAATCAATCACTAACAATTCACATAGGCAATAACGGGCTAACATACAAATAGATAATCTAGCATTAAATAAGAACAGGACAGGCGATAACAGCATACATTGCAGCACTTGCTTGCAACAAGGTTATTGATATCATCATCTACTCGTCTATCGCTTATTCAGGCGCTTGAAGAACTAATAGGATCATCGGAAGACGATTTCAACAAGTGTACAGGATCCACCCAAGACGATTTTGCTAGGCGGAACCAAACTCCGAGCTGCTGTTGCTTCTCCTTTCTGTCTTCCTCCAGCACTTCTGCAGATTTCGCATATGGTATCTTATTGTTCGAGGCAAAAGACGTGATTCGGTTGACAGACCAGTTCCACATAGTCCATTTTTTGCGGTGGATTGACGAGGTTCCGTTTTTCAGCACAAATGGCACCACATGGGTTGTCCAAAACTCATAAAACTCAGGAACAGTCCGCACTTTCTTGAATTGTTTGTCCAACTCCAGAGTTTCGGGGTCTGGTGAGTCAGTTGCGTTGGCTATTGGTGGTGATTGACTGTCCTTTGCTGCCTCAGCTACATTCGTAGCTTCCGGATCCTTTGCATCAGAAGATTTGGGCTTCTTGGGCTTCTGAGCAGTCTTCTCTGTCACTTCAGCAGGTTTAGTGGGTGATTCTTTGTCTGCCTCAATTCTGGCATCAGCGTTAGTAACTTTATTTTCTACTGATTTAGCTTTGGACTTTTTTGGTTTTTTCACAATTGGAGCAGCAGGAGTACTTGGTTCAGCGGTTCCTGACTGAGACTCTTGGAGGACTGGCTTTTGCTCTGCTTTCTCTGTCTCCTTCTTTGTCTCTGCATCTTTCTTGACCCTGGGCTTTTTCGCAGTCTTGGGCTTTGTTTCTATCTCTTCCGCTACGTTGGCAGCAGTAATGGCATGCTCGCTCTTTTTATCCATAGAGCCGATGGCATGCAAAATTGCATCCAGTGAACTTTTCAACTGGTTGAATTGAGTCTCGGACGTTTTCATCTGCTGGATTACCATCTCCTTGAGCAGTTCATTTTGCTTAATTATCCCCTGGTTTGTAGTGGTTTCAAGGTCAACAACGCGTGTAATTTGCTTCTTCAAGTAACCAGCAACATCAGATTTAAGTTCATCTATGTGCTTCTCAATTGAAGCTTCCACTTTGCTCAATTTCCTCAGTTTCTTGGAACTTTTACGCTCGTTATCTTTAGACTCTTTCAACTCTTTACTCTCCTTGGATTCTTTTGTCTCCTTTTGTTCCTTCAAATCTTTACTTGGCTTACCCTCTTTGTCACTCTTGCTGTGCTTGTCTTTGGAAGACTTGCTTGGTTCTGAACTCGACTTCTTTCCATTACTGCGAGCGGCTTCACTCCCTGCACTGCCTAAAACAGATTCTCGGCTCTCATCCTCTAGGGAATGTTTTCTTTTCCGTCCGCCAGTACTCATTTGCCGACAAGTTGAACTTCAGTGTTATACCAAACAGACTAATTATCAATGGCTGTTTTATTGGGCTGTTATCAGTGATAAAACCAAATGTTACCTAAATAATGGAGAAGCAACGCGTTGTCTCTTTGTCCATTCCAGACCAATCTCGCGAATTTATCACTGTGGAGTTTGTAGATATCGCTATCGCTGCAAAAACGCGTGTCAAAATACATAGCGTGTAGGACCTGCATAATCTCGTCCACGGCTTGATCTTCGTAGCGACTGAAACTCGTTGGCTCCCTCTTCAGTGGAGTTGATCGAATATGTTTGAATATGACTGACACTATATGGAGATAGCAAAAACTTTCCCTCGCTTGCCGCAACAGTCAACAATTTTTACTACGCTTGCTTAGTTAATCTCCGTCGCTTCAGACTGCATATCGTCATCGAACGAATCTCCGAGGGTAAAAGCCCACTCACCTATATAAAACTTATTCTCCAGATATCCCACTTTAGCTTCTTCTCTAGCAACGGAAATAGCACCGTCGAGAACTTCTTTGATGTTAAGCCATTGTTTCCAACTCAACTGGAGCCATCTTTCTAACGACATCTCATTATTTTCACGGACTTTGTCTAGAAACAGCGCTGCAACTTGCTCTGTTATAAAATTTGCTTTCGCAAAGGACCGCAGTCGTAATATAGTCTGGGGCCACAGGGTTTGAGCACTGCTCCTTGTGTTTTCGAGACCACTACCTTTGCGTATCTTAGTCGTCTCGTTCGTGACTGTGTTGCTTTTTTTCTCGGCCTCTTTGTTCTTCCAATCCAAAAGCAAATCATATAAGCTGCAGGGGGCGGTAGCAATCAACTCTCTGTCATTATCAATACTGAAAGAGTTTGCATTTGTCAACCATTTGCTATCTGCAATACTCTCTGCCAACCCTTGCAAACTTTTGTATCCTCGTTCTGTTTGTACTTGTAATTCTTGATAATACTGCTCAAGCAAGTTTGCGAATGACTCTTTATTACGATACTTGTTTTCAGTACTCGAGTAAACAGCAGTGAAGTCACACAACGTCTCATCAATGGCTTTGTAAAATTTTTCTTTTGTATGTCGGAGTAAAACGTTGGTTTCTTTCACGAGCTCCTCCTCTTCAGCCGATAAATGCTCGTAGAGGGCCTTGTCTTGTTCATTGCTGTCTATAGTCCAACGGTAAGACAACGTCTTACGACCTCTTTTACCTTTAGGAAGACCACTCGGTGGTCCATCCTTAGGAGGTCGTGATTTTGGTCTCGCCATTCCCTATTGCTAATGTGGGCGTTTGGTCGAAAGAAACAAAATAATATATTGAGGGAAAGAACTAATGTATGTAAGTTTGTCAATCAGCGCGAATAAAGTTCCTTGTGATTATATTAAAGAGCATAAATGATTATTATGAACGGGGGATGCCTTATTTCAATCTGGGATACGTCATAACAGCCCTACAATTTTCAATTATCCGCCCAGATTTTGACAAAGATCCTTAGATACGTACTATATTCAAGTAACTCAAGTCAGGCTACACCCACGTTCACTGCGAGAGCACATCAACGATTGTGTCTTCCAGCACCTTGAGGTCCACCTCGTCAATCAGCTTAATCTTCTTGGGCAAAGAAGCCAATTTAGCCAGTTCCTCAGGTAAAACGTCCTTTTCAAAAGAGTAGCCTTCCACTCCGTCTAGAGCCAAATTCACAACCTCAGAGAATTTCGCAGGATGAGCAGTAGACAGCGAGATGTAGCTGATAGAGTCGTCGTTGTCCGCGGCCTTTTTGTCAAGCGTAGTGGCAATTCCTACGGCAGTGTGAGGATCTAAAATGTAGTGATTCGAGGTAGCGTGGTATATTTTCTGAATTGTCTCCACAGTTCTTTGGTTTGAGATCATCTCAGAGTCCAGAATCGACTTGGCCAGCTTGAGGGTCTCAGAGTCAACAGCAAACACACCCTTCGTAGCAAGTTCAGACATTAAGGATCCCAATATTGAACCAGCCTTCTTCTCGTCTCCATTGGCCACCGTGTTCTTGATCATGTACCACAAAAACCTTTCAAAGTTCGACGACACACAAATGTCCATGGCAGGAGAGTGAGTGATCTTCACCTCAGGGGACTTGTCGTACTTGCCGGTGGTGAGGAAACGATCAAGAATATCATTTTCGTTGGTGGCTACAACAAGTTCTTCTACCGGCAAGCCCATTTCTCTAGCGTAGAAACCGGCAAGAATATCACCAAAGTTACCGCTAGGCACAACAAACTTTACCTTCTTTGATGGATGCTCTTTCTGCAACTGGAAGTAGGCGGAAAAGTAATAAGTGATTTGGGCCAAAATACGTGCCCAGTTGATTGAGTTGATGGCACCAACATGATACTTATCGTTGAACTGCTTATCGTTGAAGACTTTCTTCACGAGGTCCTGGCAGTCGTCAAATGTGCCCTTGACAGACAAAGTGTGGATATTGTCGTCGAGCACAGTGGTCATTTGTTGCTCTTGCAAAGGAGAAACTCTGCCAGTAGGATACAGAATGAAAACAGACACGTCCTTCTTGCCTCTGAGTCCATAGATAGCGGCAGAACCAGTGTCACCAGAGGTGGCACCCACCACAGTGAGAATATCGCGCTCTTCGCCCTCCTTCTTAGCAGCGTTCTTTCTAGTGAGGAAGAACTCAAAAAGGTTACCAACAAACTGCAAAGCCACATCCTTGAACGCATATGTGGGGCCATGGAACAGCTCTAACAGGTATACGTTGTTCTCTGAGTCGATCTTGACGACCGGCGTGATCTTATCAGATTTGAAAGTCGAGTAGGACTTTTCAATGAGAGTGTAAAGATCTTCATCTGAAATCTCTGTTTTCGCAACGTACAGCCTCATAATGTTGAAGGCCAGCTGTTGGAACGAGTGGTTTTTCCACTCAGTGAGGAATGAGCTGTCAAGCGTGGGGATGACAGAGGGCACAAACAGTCCGCCATCTTTCGCCAGACCGGTGATCACAGCTTCTTCAAAAGAAACGTTTTTGTCCTCCGCAGAACGAGTGGAACGGTATACTTGGGATGACATCTTGGGTTAGGTGGTTGGACGTGGAGGTAACAAGAACAAGTTGCTGATACGATGACTCAGTAATTTTTCAGTCAGTGATGTATGCACGAGTGAGAATTTGGGACTCCAGTGCGAAAAACGCACGCGAACGCGCCAATTTGCGGTGCACGGGTGGATAACGGTAATGAGGTGCTCGTTTAGCAAAGGCAGTAGGGGGGCAGGGAACAACGCTCATAGTGGAGCATGTGTGTCGGCCAGTTAGCCCACCATATAAACTTTGACTCTTGTCTTCCAGCGATTACCTTAAAGTGCTGGCATGCGTTTGTTACCCTCTTCTATCTGTTGCTTGCTCTCACTTCCTCAACTCTCGTAAAACCAATTTCAGATTTAGGCTCATTTTTTTTTCTGTGTTGACAAGACGAGCATTAGCTTTTCTAGTCCCTATGCTACTTCTACTTACTCTCTTTTTGATCTCGCAAAAGTCGCGCAATAGTGGCCCTAATTGAGCAGTTTAGGTCTCGTGTTGAAGCCCTTGTCTACCTCTGTTGCTTACATATGACACGCTCTGACTACCACACTTTCATCAAATCGCTGAGTGCTTCCCAAATCCTGGAAAAGTTTCCAGAGGTCATACCCTTGGGCAAGACCTCTGGCTCTGCGTCTGCCAGCACTGAAGAGGTTACTAAGGGAAGCGAACAGTTTTTCAAGGGCCATGATGAAGAGCAGATCAAGTTAATGGCCGAGAACTGTATTGTTCTGGATTACAACGATACCCCCATTGGAGCAGGTACCAAGAAGCTCTGTCACATTGTTGATAATATCGACGCTGGTCTATTGCACAGGGCATTTTCTGTATTTTTGTTCAACAAGGACAGAAAGCTGCTGCTACAGCAAAGGGCTCATGAGAAGATCACTTTCCCTACCATGTGGACTAACACATGCTGCTCTCACCCACTGTGTGTTGAGTCCGAGTTGGGACCTCAGCCCATCAGCAGTTTGGAAAATTCTGTTCACGGAGCCCGACTGGCTGCTCAGAGAAAGCTAGAGCATGAACTTGGAATTCCATTGGAAGATGTGCCTATTGATGACTTCAAGTTTCTTACAAGGATACACTATAGGGCCCCCAGTGACGGTGTGTGGGGAGAGCACGAAATAGATTACATTTTCATTATTCAGGCTGAGCCTAAAGTTGATCCAAACGTGAACGAGGTTATGGATTGCAAGTATGTTTCTAAAGCAGAACTGCAGGAAATGTTTAAGTCTCCTGAACTGGTATTCACGCCGTGGTTCAAGCTGATCTGCGAAAATTATCTGTTCAAGTGGTGGGACTCATTGGACGATTTGGAGCAGTACAAGAGCACGGAGATTGCAAGGATGTTGTAGGTAGCTTGGCAGGGCTAGCGTAGCTAGCGCCGTACGCGCAGCTATGTTAGCTGTAATGTGCTAAATGGAGCTATATGTAATTTTCGAGGACAGCTGTAGTCTTCAGCATAGCTATACGAGCTATATGATGATTAACTAATGGCGGTCAACTGTATCTAGATTATGCTAATCAGTGTAATGTATTTAATTGTAAGTTATGCGGTATACCATGTGTGGGATGATTTGTTTTAGTGGCTATAGGCTAGGGCAATAGGTTGCAATGGGAGGAGTAATTAATGAGCCACAGCTCGGAGTTTCAGTATGGCCAGCATTCGATTCACAGTTGCTGGCTTATTGCCGAATGATGGTCTTATATAATGACGAGCTGGCAAGGCCAAGATGAGTGAAGGGTATTAAAAACGGCATTAGACCTTGCGATTTATCGCGATCACAGCAGATGACTGTAAGTTTATAAACCCATAAATGTAGGCCGTTTTTTGTACCCCTGCGTGATATTGAGTCTAGGATGACCTTAGTTCTACATATATCATTTTCAACACCAGCCCTGACATAGAAGTACATTTAAGCTGCACCTGTAATGGCCATTATACGATGGACGTTCTACAAGACCCAAAAACTAGTACAGAGTCGGTTCTAAGGCTCTTCGCAGCCCTATTGGGTAATACTTCCCTATCTATAGAGACGAGAGTCTCAACAGCGACCTCTATTACCTACTTTCCTCTCCCCAAAAATGTAACATAGTATATCTCATACCTTCCGCTTTTGGTAATACTAAGCTATATCGTATTCCTATCCCGAAGAAATCCGAGGCATCTTCCCAGATAGGTAATTTTCCGAGGTGCTTCACAATGTACTTCCGCGATCTCTTATCTTCGAAGGAATGTGCATGCAAAGCTTATCGCAAATATAAAGTGAGCCAATTCCGGCCGCTATTTTTTGACTATTAAACAGATTTGAGTTGAATCTGTTAAGCTTTTTCAAAACTTTTTTAGTGGCCCTCGATGGAATCTACTCAATTCCTTTTAGCTGCGGTGCTATTTGTAGCAGTAAGCTACCTAGCTTTTTCCCAGCGGAGAGCGAACGGGAAAAAACACTCTACCTCATCTTCCACTGGTGCCAAGTCACCCAAGTCCTTTTCAAAGCCAGTGATTGTTCCAGTAGAAGATGATTTTGATTGGAAAAAGGCGGAACCTTTTGAATTCCGGCCCTTCAAAAACGGACCCTATAAAATGACCATGGCTATACGTAAAGCGGAGCCTAGCGATATTGTTGTGGTGGAAAACACTTACTTGCAAAGAACCAATATTCGTAAAGCTGTGGTAAAAAAATATAAAGAGTACTCAGTAGCCGCCCACGACTCTGCATTGCTACCACTACGCGAGCTCTACAAAATGGTTCTCAATCAGCTTGGTACAAAATACCCCAAACTTTTTTATGAAAGAAATGGACAATTCTACAATAGCCTGAAAGACGAGTATAAGCCCCTAAGTGGAGAAGGACTCACGGGGGAAGAGATTGTTTTGCAATTGAGCGACCTCATTGAAGAAGACTTCCTTGTTCTTATTCGCAATGGGAAAGAATTTGTTGATTACCCGGATGAGTATGTTTTGAGGGCGGGAAGCTCCTGTTTTCCATCCGGGTTCAACCCGGCTGAGAAGTTCAACAAGCCCCTGACAGTCATCCATGATCCTGTTCCAGGGTATATGCAAAAGCTCCAAGTGTCTTTGAATAAGTTTTTTGCTCGTATCCAGCCATATGAGTTTATTGTTCGTAACAACTGGTCTATTCAGTCTCACACCAGACTGTTTGCGCCCTTTGGATCGCATTCTTACTCGGATGATGAGGCGGTTGAGCAATTGGACCCTAATTCTCTAGATTTCAACAAGGTCTTTCTCCGTGTAGAGAAGCAGAGCTTCACCAGACTGCCCGAGACCAAAGCGTGTATAATGTTCATCCGTACTTACATCACCCCGATAACGAAGATCAAGGCAGAGGGCCGCGGTGAAGATTTATGCGGCGCCATTGATGGATTGCCCACTGATCTGGGAAGATATAAGCGTAGAGCTGCATGGGGCGAAGCGGTTAAGTCGTATATGAGAGGAGAGACCAACGGTGCTACCGAGGAGGTGTACGACCATGAATTCATTCTTGAACCTATAGATTGAGTCCTAGACTGCGACAACTACATTCCAAAAGTATATGGCGCTGAGCGTCTTTTTGATAGATATGCATTACGTAAAAATCGAGACTATCTCGCTTTCATAGACGGCTAAGACTTAACACGTAGGACAGTGACAGCATGGTGCTATCAAAGGACGCTTTCGCGGTAAATAGCACTTCCACCGCGAAATAAGTCAAGCCACTGCGAAAAGACTTATTTTACTACCGCAACGGGCCGTGGTACGCGGAAGCCCGCACAGCCTCACAAACTGCCACCTGTTTTGCATAACTGACAGCGATGCACCCCTGCATCAAACCTCTACAAATTTCACCTGGGAATTTCATTTATAAATCGCTGTGAACTTGTTCTTTTCTTCCCACTTGAAAAATTACGACGGCCCTGGTTAAATGTATCCCGGAAATTCACGTCCAACTTACAAGAATGAGCGCCCTGCTTACCAACGGCCCTCAGCGCCTCCGCCAGGCATCAATTCTGGCTACGCACCTCCTCTCAACCCGCCTCCATCGCAATATTCTCAAAATGGTGGAGCCTATGGCTCGAACATCAGATCGCATATCGTACCACAACAACTGCCGCCCAATTTCTCCTATGACAGGCCTCAGGGGCCTCCACCAATGCCCTCGCAGGCTATGCAGCACAGCAACACCATCGGCAGCTTCCAGTTGTCAAATTGTACAGGTCGGAAAAAGGCACTGTTAATAGGCATAAACTACACAGGATCACAGAACCAGTTAAATGGTTGCATCAACGACGTTAGGAATATGAGTAATTTCCTGTGCCAGTACCATGGATACCGTATGGAGGACATGGTTATTTTAACAGACGATCAGCGTGACATGCGCTCTGTCCCAACAAGGGCCAATATGCTGCGTGCCATGGCCTGGTTGGTGGCCGGTGCCAGGCAAAATGATTCCCTTTTTTTCCACTACTCTGGCCACGGTGGGCAAGTAGAGGATAGGGACGGTGACGAGCAGGATGGTTTTGATGACGTTATTTATCCATTGGACTTCCAGCAGGCTGGTGAGATCACCGATGATGTCATGCACGATATCATGGTGAAACCATTACTTCCTGGTGTGAGGCTGACTGCACTATTTGACTCTTGTCACTCGGGTACTGCTTTAGACTTGCCATATATGTATAGGGCTCAGGATGGTAAGATCAAGGAGTACAATTTGCTAAAAGAGGCTGGGGGTGATGCTGTGAAGGCTGTCCTCGGGTATGCGACCGGAAACATGAGCATGATGATGAACAGTGCTACTAGTATTTTCAAAAAGGTAACCAAATCCAACAGTAATGCTCAGATCCAGCAGAAGATGTCTCCTGCTGATGTGATCACTTTGTCAGGGTGCAAAGATGACCAGACCAGTGCCGATGCGAGAGAAAATGGCCAGTCTACCGGTGCAATGTCGTGGGCTTTCATAACTGTGATGACGCAGCAGCCCACTCAGAGTTATTTAACGTTGTTGCAGAATGTGCGGGCTCTGTTGAGTGCTAAGTATAGTCAAAAGCCGCAATTGTCGGCGTCGCATCCTATTGATGTGAATTTGAGGGTAATCTTTTGATATCAGGGACTACCAATTGCCGAACACTGCCTAGGGAGAGTTGGATTTAACTCTAGTTACCAGCACTGGCATGTATGTGCCTGTTCAATTGGCTAAAAAGTAGTTGACTGATCAGACTAAGGCTGATTATGTAGTCGCCATCCCAGATGTTAGGTAATTGAGACCAGACGAACTGAAACACAGATAGATTTGATCTGTGAGATACAAGCATGTTGGGTTTTACATCGTTTCAATTCCATAGCATGCGCTAATGCTGGTTTTACACGGCTAATTGACTTCTTCGTTGAATGGCATTAGCGCCAAGTCAGTTACATATAGCTCCATGTCTATCTTAAAAAAAGGCAGATCCCCAATTGTCTTTTGAGCCAGTAGTCTTTACGTTGGTCGAGAGCATAGTATATTTAAATTTTGTACAAATTTGTCTTAATAATTACGATACCAGAGATTGCAGAACGAATCAATCCTACGCTAATTTCAATGTGAGTATTACTTCTTCTATGATAGCTTTCTGACCCTAGTACAACTGAGCATCCTCTTCATATGTATACCATTCTCTAGCCCAGTCTATTAGTCCTCCTCCATATATAATTACATAATCCGATTACGTGACTCATTTTTCAGATTACTCTTTTGGGAACTGCTTGACTAAACCTTATAGGCCCAGCCCTGTATAACTCATCAAGGCCCGTCCCGTTTACGTCTCGCATTCCTTCATGACTGAACAAGCGACAGAAAAAGTACCGCCCAGATATGCTGGTTTCATTGCGGGCGTCTTTTCGGGGGTAATGAAGAATGCCGTGGGGCATCCGTTCGACTCTGTAAAGGTGCGACTACAGACGTCGGAGGGTAGATTTAAAGGTCCGCTCGATTGTACCATCAAGACTCTAAGATATGAGGGTATTAGGGGCTTGTATAAAGGTTTCACACCTCCTCTTGTAGGCTGGGTACTTATGGATTCTGTGATGCTCGGGTCTTTACATGTTTACCGCCGCTTCGTTAAGGAGAATCTTTATGAGGACAGGGCGAAACTGCCTCTCATTGGTCACTGCATTGCGGGCTTGGGATCAGGCTTGACAGTGAGTTTTGTGGCTGCCCCAATAGAGCAGCTTAAGGCCCGGCTGCAGGTGCAATACGACGCCAAATCGAAGAAGTACACAGGACCTATTGACTGCCTTATCAAGCTGGTTAAATACGATGGATTGCGTACATTGTATAAAGGACTGATTCCCACTATGATATTCAGGACTAATTTCATAGTTTGGTGGGGTTCGTATGAGCTCATCACGAATTGGTTCAAGGAGAACACGAAAATGTCGAATGCCTCTGTGAATTTTTGGGCTGGTGGTCTATCTGCAACATGTTTCTGGATCACTGCCTATCCATCAGATGTGGTGAAAAATGTGATTATGATAGACGACGTTCAGTCGCCCAAGTTTAAGAGGTATTCTGATGCTGTAAAGTACGTATATAGAGAGAAAGGTGGCTTGCGGGGCTTTACCAGAGGGTTTGTTCCTTCTATTCTACGGTCGTTTCCAGCCAATGCTGCTGCGTTGGCTGCGTTTGAGTTTGTTATGAGAACGTTCCATTGATTTATGTAGATGTATAGAGGAAGGAGATAGATCCGTGATGAAGTGAGAGACAGATATATGGCTGTCTTGTTTAGATCTAGTAGTCTGTCAAGTATGCTCGATGAACAACACGATATCGAAGAAAATGCTGGGCTTGCGAATATGCGTAACAGGAGTAAGCGTGCTGTAGTAGGAGATTCTCATATGTTACTGTTAGGCTGTTGTTCAAAGCTTCGCTGGAGAAATACAAAAGACACCAAACTACAACTTCAGCAAGCTGCAGTATAATAGCTTGTCGGGGTTTCTCTATGAATGATGACCCTAGGCCTGTTGCTTGGGGAAATTCAAACTAGACAGCTTACCTCAATTCAATCCTCATGAGCGACAAGAAAGCAACAAAATAACATCTAGTGTACAAGTAGCTCTAGTGAGATGGTAAATATTTCCTGTGCATGGTTGGTTCCCTTTAGTTTGCACCTGAAAACACTTTGAACGTTATAATCAGTTTTACATCAAAGTAGGTCGAGAAGAGCAATAGTCGAAGCAAGGCTATTCAATTTTCCATAATCTCATTTCCTTCTTCTTTGAGTCAAATCTGAGATACTATTAGACAATCCATATAGCCATTGTGAATAAAACAAGTTTTTGGTACCAAAAATAATTTTGTTAATTAACTAAATAAAAAAAAATTATGAAGAACTGACATAGTCAGTGCCTACACCAAGTTAGTTACACGAACACTTGTCACCTGTTTCCTCGCAGGATGCTCCTTTGCAGCTGGCGCTGGTACAACAGCACTTGCCGGTTCCACATCCACACTGGGTGTCGTTAGCGCAGGAAGCACATTGACAGGAGTTTTTTGAACAACAATCACAGTTAGCCATGTTTATATTGATGATTTTGAACTGTATTTAAATAGAGTTACTTGATACTGATAACAAGTAGAAGAAAGAGAAGATTATAGGTCCCTGAGATAGGCCTTATATAATATTTTTTGAGTCTTTTACGCGGACCCTATCGATTTGTATGGTACTCCGATACACTACCTTTATGCATACTTCGCGCTGACGTGCATGCAACTGAGTCGTTTTCGCGGAGTTTTCCTAAGTCACAGCATTCTTATTGGCTGCTGAGAAGAGCTGTTATGCATCTTAGCGTCAGATTTTTGTTGCAGAATGACATGTGAGGTTTTTTAGCTTTAAGTGTTTGTATGTGGGGTGACTGAGTGCGGCACGATTTTGGCAATCATTTACTACTGAATTTTCTCGGCGTTTGCTCCTTAACTTCTTGCACGAGGATGTGTACTGAGGACATAGAAGAGAGTAGAAATAATTCCTAGTATATCTTTTGCTTATAGTAACCCACCAATGCTGCATCTGGCCTCATAGTGTACCAACTAATTTCACCACCAAGCGATTTTTGCGCTGCAGTTAAGAAATCACCAGGCAAAAGAAGCGCAAAAGGGCCAATGAGAGGAATATCAAAACTAATAGTCTTTCATTTAAAATATACAGAATCTTTTAAAAGTATACGAGCTAGGCGATCTAACACTACCCTAGTACTACGCAACACTACATCCCAGCATCACGCCCTAGCAGCGCAATGATCAATGAGGTTGAACTATCTACTCTAAAATGGTTTCACGTTTCATAATCGTAATTGTTGTCACAATTATATGCCATATATAAATACAAACCGTACTTTCGATAGTAGGCTATCAAATAGACTGGGCCTTACTACCTTTATGCAATGAAGCTAAACTACACCGTACAGCAAAGCACTTCATACTATGACAGTGCAATGCTCACACAGTTGTATGCTTAACATGCAATTAATTAGCCGCAATGGCACTCATTGTCTTGGCAGCCACACGTTCCACTGACAGCCTTCTTATTTGTACCACACTCGCAAGAGGGTTCAGCTCCACAATGCGAGCACTGGCAACCAGCCTCATTTGATGAGCAGCAGCAGCCGCCATCGGCGCATCCACATGAAGTGGTACTTGAGCAGGTAGAGCACTTACACTCTTGGGTCGAGCAGTTTGCACAATTAGCCATTATGTTATAGATGTGTTGTTTTGTTTATTGATAGTGTTTTACTCGTTAACTCGATAACTAATAACTAGCTTTCTGAAGTAATAACTTTTATTTTGATTTCGATAGACTAAATTTTTTTTTCTCGGGATAGAGACGAGAATGGTTTGCTTTTATATGCTTTGCGCGTATTTCGCTCCCTGACTGTTTTCTTGCAGTGCATTAAAAGTGACGCTGTGAGAGTGGCTAGAAATAAGGTGACGTCTGATTTTCGAGTGCGTTCTGGTGCAGAGCAGAATTGACGCACGGCAGGAAAGCAAGCGCACTGCAGTAAATGGTCTGCGTGATTTGAAGAATAGTGTCAGGCCAATAAAAATATAAGGTGAGTCTAGTGTACGGCATGGGGCTAGCCTCAGATTAGCCTCTGTGTGACCACGGTGCGTTCTGCATTGCCTGTCTACAGTACGTTAAACGTTCTCTGCGATATAGCCAACGTAGTGGCCTGAAAAGCGAATAGAAGAGAAGAGAAGAGAAAAAAGGACTATGCAGTACGACGGATGCAAGTACGTCAACTGACTCAGTAAACATGTGAGACATCGCAAACGTGCACATCTCAACTGTACATCACCTGCAACCTAACTAAGAACAGCCAACACAATTAACATCACCACTATCAGAAACACAAAAAGGATGCAACTCCACTTGCTCTTTGTCCGCTGGTAGTTGTCAGCCTTGACAAGCTCGTGGTTTGCGAGCTGGTTGTGTGTTGCGTACGTCAGCAAGTTGTCCTCAATTGTGTCAATCTGCTGTCCCTGCTCATCCACCATCTCATTCAAGTCCTTAAATATTTTGTTGATATCCTGCACACCTTGAGAGATATTGCTGATGGCCTGATCTCGTTGCTGGATTAGCAGATCGTGGTATTCTAGTTCTGATTGGCTCAATGGGACCGGTTCCTGCACTTGTAGCTCAGTTTGAAGTTGTTCCTGTGTGTAGTTTTCGTTATGGCCATGGAGCAACGGTACTGTCTCGCCTGCGGCATTCGACGTACCGGTCTGTGATATTTGACCAGATTGGCCCTTGTTTTTCTGGTATTGATCGCTGACAGCAACGCTGTTCATCTTTTCATTGTATATACGCAAGATTTGGTGGTAATTTTTGAACACATCGTTACATTCTTTGCGTAGCTTGTCCTCGGTAAACTGTAGCTGCGAATTGCTAGGGCCAGCACTGTGTAGACTTTGCAGTTTGGCTAGCAAATCGGTTATTTCCCCCTCTAATTCGTTGCATCTGGTGATACTACTGCGTAGCTGCTCTCTAAAGAAAGGCGTATCTCTTTTCTGTCCCAGTTGTTGCTGCAGCTTATCTATCTTGGAGTATAGATTGATAAAGTCAGAGAGCCTGCTAGAGATGGCATTTAATTGGCTGTTTTCGGGCTTTGCCATGCCCGACTGTGAGGAATCTATCAAATCATGTTGCTGTACGCCCTTCTGGGCCTCAATATCAAACTTAGCAAAGGACATGGGGATGGGCGAGGGCAAATATTGACATAGCACACACGGCTAAACATTGTGATAGCCAAATACAGGAGCCGCATTGAGGAGGTGTAAGGTTGTTCTATTCCCGTGCCATCATTACCTCCTCACACCTCCCGCCTACGCCAAACGCGTTTGTCTCGAAATTCTCTCCATTTGTCGCGATCTGCACTAACGCGAGGACACACGCGCATGTTACGCGCTGATTTATTTCACTGTGAAACACGCTCTCACTTTTATCCTTCTTGTTCTATTCAACCCCCCGTCAGACCCAGCCAATTTTTACCATCCCTATGTCTAAGTCCGGCAGCAAGCTTGCTAGGCTCAGAGCAGCTAGGCTGGGCAAAAAAATCGACTCAGACTCAGATGACGACGTTGCGGTCGACATCTACGATGAGGTAGACGACCTCGAATATAGGAAGCATAAGCGGGACCAGCTGTTAAACGATGCCTTTGTTGTTGGCGAAAATGGCGAAGGATATGCTGAAACTGGAGCAGACGAGTGGGACAATACCGGGGCTTACGACAGCGAAGAAGATGGAGAGGAGGACCTCGACCAGGCACGCGATAAACCACGCCAGAAGGTAACCAAAGTCGCTAAGGTGAAGAAGCTGGCCGAGATCACTAGTTTCTTCCAGCCAGGGCCTTCCAAGGCCAAGAAGAAGGTCAATTCACAGGAATTAGACGATATTTTGAGTGACTTCACCTCCAATGTGACCAAACACGTAAAATCAACACCTTTTTTTGGCAGTAGTAGGAACAGAGACGTGTTTTCCTCTGCTAGCGCAGTGAACTCTGCTAGTGATGCTAGCTCCAGTCGATCAGCTCGTTTGTCTGAGAGTACGGCTAGTTCTCACGTAAAACCTTTGAATGTAAGAAGATTGATGGAAGACGAGGAGCCAGATGCAGTTAGGAACACTAAGAAGCAGCGGCTGTCGTCAGAAGGAGAAACCACCGACTCTCACTACGAAACTGCACCTTTGATGGACACCTCTGTTGACGACCTGATAGATCCGCCATCTTCGCCGATCAAGGCAAGAGGTGGCGTTAAGGGCGAGGTAACCGGGAAGGACGAGCTGATTAAGGTAAAAAGCGAGTCTGAGACTGTGCTGGATACCTTAAGGGATAATGATGGATTTGGCAGCGAAGATGACGAGGATGATGATATCGTTATAGGAAGAAGGCATCGTGTTGCTTCGGGCAACATCAGTCGTTCTGTGAACTTGGCCGCGACCAAAGAAGCTCTCAAGTCTGTTGTATCAGAAAAGCCTGTTACCAAGGCAGAGAAACTCACTAAGAGTTTCAACAAATTGAACTCATCTCCTCTTCGAAACAGTGTGGAAGCGGCAACGCTCAGCCCTGCCACCTCGTCTCCCGGCAGGTCGATCCTCTCGTCATCTACTGCCGTTGAAAAGTACGATGAGCAGAGTATTGTAGGCAGTGAAGACAGCAAGTATACATTTAAGATGTTCTGGTTTGACTACGCCGAAGTTGAAAACTCTTTACTATTATTTGGTAAGATCAAGACGAACGAGGGAAAGTTGATTTCTGGTGTTGTTCAGGTAAATGGCATCAATAGAGAGCTGTACTTCTTGCCTAGAGACGAAATTCTGGATGATGATGAAGAAGAGAGCGACGGCGATACTGAAGCAGCTAAATCCACTCGTAGGGCCACTGCTATGGATGTGAACGAAGAGATCACACCTCTGCTCATGGACAAGTACGGCCTGCAGCAGATTAAGGCGAAACCAGAGACTAAGAAATACGCATTTGAACTCCCTGGTGTTCCCCACGAGGCTAAATACCTCAAGATATTATTTCCCTTTCAGTTACCTAAGAACGGTAGAACTCAGCTCCCTGCAGATCTTGAAGGTCGTACGTTTTCCCGCGTCTTTGGCACAAATTCGAGCTTGTTTGAGAGCTTTGTGCTCCAGAGGAACATTATGGGCCCTTGCTGGCTTGAAATCAGTCACGGAGACTTTGACTCGATAAAAAATAGCTCCCATTGTAGCGTAGAGGTGTCTGTGGCTTCGCCAGCAGATGTGAAGCCAGTAGATCTGCACGTTGAAGCGCCATTGCTGAACGCACTTGCGCTTTCCCTACAAACATGCCTCAACAGCACAACTAACAGGCAGGAGATCGTCTCCGTGTCGCTTGCTAGTTATGTTGACGTTCCTCAAGATGGACCAATTGATCCCGATATCAAACCAGTTGAGCTGATTACCTTGGCAAGACCAGTAAGCGCTAGTTTCCCTCCTGGTCTGGCGCATCTTGCTCAAAAAAGAGGTTTCCCGCTGAGAACCTTCAACAGCGAGAAGACGCTACTCAACTGCTTACTAGCGCTAGTAAGAAAATCTGATCCGGACGTGTTTATTGGCCACAGGCTCGAGTCAGTAGCTTTGGACATTCTGCTTCATCGGATGCACGACTTGGGCGTGAACACCTGGTCTGCTTTAGGTAGAAGAAACAGAAAGCAGTGGCCTGACAGGTTTGGCAGCAACGGTAGCAGAGCAAATGCCACTAACAGCATCTTCCACGTAAGAGAGATCTTTGCTGGGCGCTTGCTATGTGACATTGGTAACGAGATGGGTCAGTCACTATCAACAAAATGCCAGTCTTGGGACATTGCTGAGATGTACGAAGTCGTGTGTCGTAAGAAACACTCTCCCATGGAGGTGAACTTTTTAAGTGCACAATACCAGGAAGATGCGAATATGCTTTTGGCAGCCCTGAATGAGAACCACACCAACGTTCAAATTGTCTCGGAGGTTGCCTTCCGCATGCAGATTCTGTCGCTTTCTAAACAGCTGACGAACCTTGCTGGAAATGCGTGGTCCCACACGTTGGGAGGAACGAGGGCAGGAAGAAATGAGTACATTCTGTTGCATGAGTTCACGAGAAATGGGTACATTGTTCCTGACAAGGAAGGAAGATTTCAGAGGGGAAACAATAGAACTCCTAAGGTATCGCCTGTTACAGACTCTATTGACGCCACGGACGAGTCGAATGCCACTTCTTCCAGCAAGAAAGCCAAGTTTCAAGGTGGTCTCGTGTTTGAACCCGAGAAGGGACTTCACAAACATTACGTATTAGTGATGGACTTCAACTCCCTGTATCCTTCTATCATTCAAGAGTTCAACATCTGTTTCACGACAGTTGACAGAGCTAACTTGGGGGCTAACGAGTTGCCTGCTGTACCTCCACCGGAGACGGAACAGGGTGTCTTGCCCCGTCTGTTAAATCAGCTCGTTTCTAGACGTCGAGAGGTGAAGAAGCTGATGAAAGACAGCAAAATTAGTCCATCTGAGCGTGCCCAGTTTGACATCAAACAGCAAGCTTTGAAGCTGACAGCCAACTCTATGTATGGTTGTCTTGGTTATGTTCAGTCCCGTTTTTATGCGCAGCCATTGGCAATGCTGGTGACGCATCGTGGTCGTGAAATCTTGATGGACACGCGTCAGTTGGCTGAAAGCCTAGGTCTACGCGTAGTATACGGAGATACAGACTCGGTGATGATTGATACAGGTTCAGATGAGTTTAGTGAGGCCCTGCGAATCGGAAACGAGTTCAAGTTGAAGGTAAACGAGCGTTATAGGTTGCTGGAGATTGACACTGATAATGTCTTCAAGAGGTTGCTTCTTCACGCCAAAAAGAAATACGCCGCTTTAAATGCTGTAGTTGTCGACGGCAAAGAAACCCTTACTCTTGAAGTGAAGGGCCTGGATATGAAACGTAGAGAGTATTGTCCATTATCTAAGGAAGTCTCTCAGTATGTTCTTGAGCAGATCCTGGGGGTACGTGGCGATTCTGAGCCAGAGCAGGCTCTGTCTGCAGTATACGAGTATTTAGAGTCTGTTGCCGCTAAGCTTCGTGCGAACGAAATACCTGCTGTAAAGCTGAAGATTAATACGAGATTATCGAAGGAGCCACAGCAATATGCTGGAGGAAGCAGCATGCCAGCAGTGCAAGTGGCTCTGAGGCTACGGGCACAAGGTAAAGTTGTCAAGGCAGGTACTGTGGTGACGTTTGTAGTGACGAACGACGGTGTCGAAGAAGGCAAAACCGTTGCTGAAAGGGCAAGAGCGTTGACTGAAGTTTTAGCAAAGGGTAGCAATTATGCCCCAGATGCGGATTACTATCTTGAGAAGCAGATCTTCTCACCTTGTGAGCGTCTGCTAGAGAGGATTGAGGGGGCCGATGTAGTCAGGCTTGCCTCTGCGCTTGGATTAGATGCCAGGCGCTATGAGGCAAGGGCCAGAGCTCTTTCCGCGGAAGGCAGAGGCGGATTTCAGCCACTTGAGTCAACAATTCCTCTTAGTGAACGTTTCAGAGACGTGAAACCCTTGGTACTAAGTAGTCCTTTAGGTGCAAAGTTCCAGTTTGGTGGTCTACAAGCTTCAAACGATTACCAGTTTACTTACAGTGGGTTGAAGTGTCTCGCAAGCGGCACTGTGTTGTCGACTTTTAGTATTACGTCGCAGCTAGAAGTGCAGCTTAGGAGATTAATTTCTGAGTACTACGCTGGTTGGCTTGTTTGCAGCGATTGCGGGCTCACCACTAGACAGGTGTCTGTCTACGGTAAGCGGTGCATAGGTATGTCTGGAACAGCAAACACCTGCAAGGGCATTATGCGATACCGATTTGGATCAAAGGAGTTGTATAATCAATTGTTGTACTTCCAGTCTCTTTTTGACTTGGAAAAGGCCAAAAAGCGTGCATTGAAACCGCTATATACCAACGGTGATTTGCTGGAGCCTGATATTGATGCAAACGCAAAACAACCTGGTGCAAAGCCAGTTGTCAAAGGCACCGAGGAGGATTCCATATCCAACATTGAAAACATACCTAGACCCCTCAGCCAGAGTGAACTGGACGCGTTAAGTGAGCAAAACAGAGCATTATTTAGTGTGTGCGCAAGCGTTGTTGACAAATACCTTGCCAGCTGTGGTCGTCGTTATGTCGATATGGTGAGCATTGCACGTCTGATTGACCAGAAAGCGATATAATAGCGTAATTGGAGACGCGGTATCCGACGTGTGCGTGTGCGTTGTAAATGTCTCTAGCTATATGTATTATATTGTATTCAATTAACGATTTGAGTGAAGTTACTAGGTTCTGAAAGCATTCAAGTTGCCGTACGACTACAATTCGCCATGACCAAGAACCCTTTGAATGAGACACGAATGCCCTTTGTGCTTGGCTGGGCAAGCTGATCGAGTATTTCGCACTCCAGTCCTGAGTTGCATTGGGCGCTTAGACCAGCGCCAACATCTACAACTAGAGAAAGTTGACATTACTGCAAATGCTATGACAGCCAAACTGGTTGAGCTTCAGGGGCTGTAGTACGCTGGATCGTCCGCCTGTCCAAACGAGTCACCATTAACTTACTCATGACCAAGCAAATTCATTATTTTTTGGGGAAAAGTAATTACTGAAAAGTACACGACATTCAGGATGCATCCGGCACGCCAAGTGAATATATTCACATATCATGATTTCTATGTATTTATGTACCGGGCCTAGCTGTCAAAGCCATAGCCTATCTAAATACTCTACTAATTCTATCAACGTTAATACCGTTTTCTTAGCGTGAGCCAGAAAGCCAGCTGATCACCGATTGTCTAGCCAAAGCGACATTTTTCACTAAACCGGCATTTGCGGACTCTGTATAACTCTCGGCAGACCGCACTAGACTCTCGATACCGTGTACAGCCTCAGTCTGGGCCTTATGAACCTCGGGAAAATGCTTCTTCTCTAACTTACAGACTGCTGATGTAATCCGCGAGTATGAATCTGGCATGAAAAGTCTGAGAGAAACCACACTGAATACCACGGGACTGAGAAACCGGATAGGCAGTGCGCGTCTGTTCGCGACGATCGACCCGACCAATGTTCCAGTCAATACATTGAGTCCATTGGGCAGTAAAGGCTCATTAACGAGCTCATTGTAACTGGCTTGCATAGTAGCCAATTCGTTTCTTGCGGCAGATCGTAAGTTTGAAGTCTCAGCTTCAAAAATTTCCAACTTTTGTATCAACCAAAGACGTGCTTCATGCGTATATTTTTCTAGTTGAGGAGAAGAGCGGATAGTCATACCTTTGAAGACCGTACTGTTCGTTGTCTCGGGCACTGACTCTCTCTTAAGGTCCCTTGCGTCCATGGGATTCGCCAGACCTGGGTAACTTGCTACATCATCGTCATCCTGGTAAAAATTTCTTTTGCTCATTGTATATATTGAGGAGTCTCGGGAAGAGAAGATATATGGGGATGCAGTTGGTTGGTCTGCAACTAAAGTAGCGAGACTTAACTGAGTGAAAAACAACTTACGCGTCGATCGACGAGCGGAATTTGAAGAATTACTGTGATACCCGAGGCGAGCTAAGTGCTAAATACTGCTTTTAGTGTGCAATTTTCTGTATGATTTATCATTAGATAGTTGACCATTTTATTGCATTGTAATACATTTATTTGTCTTTAATAACAAGATATCAGTACTCGTCGGTCATAAGTAGGGGAGTTTCCAATATTTGGAATATTGCGCAATTTTCGTTGTAAAATATCGGCTTATGCCTACACACAAATTGCGTCGCGTCGATAATCTCTGATGCTAAGTAGCTTGACAATGCCCAACATCCAGATGCTCCTGTGATTGCAGCCGGCATTCTCTTTTCGTAGCACGTATCAAAAGTCTGAATATTATGAATCTAATGAGTAGTACAGATAATTTTATATACTCTAGACTGTCTAATAGACATTGTTAACAATATCGTTGGGGAGTTCAGCCGAGAGCCCTACCGCTTAGCAGGTTCTTTGCCAGCTGAATTTGGCAAAAGCGTGAGCAGTCACCCAATAATCTATATGATGTCCACGTTAAGTATTAAGGCTCGTCGCAAAGCTCAAGACAATATTTGATAAGTCGTGTACACCATAGAGACACCACCCAAAATTACCAAAAGCACGTCAAGCGCTTTCATCTTTTTCGAAGTTGCTACAGCCTTATAGTGAAGCATAGGTGGGTACATGTAAACCAAAGGAATGCACGCAAAAGACCCTACAAAGGAGACAAACTTGTCAAGGTTGTCTGATCCAAAGTAGGCAATGAGTGATGTGGTGAACACCATTAGCATCCGGAAAAAGTTCTTGGTCCACTTCACTTTGATGTCAAGCTTGCCTGAAACATTTTTCCCAAAAAGCCTTGATTCAATGATCCTGATAGCAGGGAGTAGCTGCAAAGGGGCAGACAGCATGATTGCTAGAGCATACAACAGTTGAATTGAGTTAACAGCAAGCGAGTCTTGCGGTAAGTTCAGGATAATGACAGTCTCCACATTGTCACCGTATGTGTAGTAGCCCAGGGCTCCAACTGCTATGAACAAAACACAGCACACGAGTATTGTAAGAAACAAGACTAGCGGATACTTCTCTGGGTGTCTCATGCTCTCCTGGACAGGAATGATAAGCCCTATGCCCTCAAAAGCAAATATAGCCACTCCTATGAATAGAGACCAAGAGTCCGAATTGAAATTGACTACCTCGGCAGAACCATTTTCGATTAGATCGCTAGTCGCATAAAACGCAATTGTCACTAGGCCAGCCAAGATAAAGAAATTGGCCAGTAAAGCAGCCAAAGAAAGCTTTGTGATGTTACGAAACAACGCCATGGGCACGAAGATCATGCACTCTAAGCATACAACAAACCCAATGGACACTTTGAGACGTAGCACGTTGTAAAGAAAAGCCTTCAAGTTTTCAGCAGTGAAAACTGTGTAGGCAGACACAAATCCAACCTGTGAAATAACAATCGATGCCAGTATGAGTGCCTTCATTGTCTTCCCATACAGCTTTAGCCCTATATCACCAAAGGAAGACACTCTTGTTGCCTCCTTCGCATATATAAGGATTAAGTAGCACCAGTATGACAGCACGCCAAAGAAAAGCAGCGTCAAAATGCAGAAAAGCATCCCTCCATTGGAGAATGCTTTTGGAAGGAATAAAATGCCGGTGCCAATGAACGACTTCAGCATGAGAAAGAAACTCTTGAGGGTGGAAGCAGTTCCCTGCTTACGTGTAGCAATCAACCTGTGAGAGTCGCCACCTACGTTCGCACCAGATTCATAGTATCTATATTCACCAGCTTCTAGCAAAGCACTTTCTTCATCGCAAGTGGTTTCGCCGCCCTTGGAGTAGCTACAAGCAACGTAATCGTCGTCTTCTAAATCTTCGCCAGCGAAATGGCCGTATATAGACAGAAATTCAAGAAAGTTGCGAGTCAACAGCGTTGGCCGTTGTTTGCGATTGACAGTCAAATGATTGCCCAACAAAAAGTCACGCCTGAACCCACCGGGGAGCCTCATGGTGCTGGACGTAGACTCTCTTCTCTCGGCCCAGACATTTGTTCCTGAAATGGAGTTCGACCGTCGCATGGACGGTCTTTTTGTGTATAGATCACGTGTGATGTCGCCTCCCTGCAGGCTTAAAGCATAGTCGCTGTTCTCTGTGGGTAAATGTTTACTGAGAGCTTTCAAGACATAAGGGTCGTCCAGTGGGTTGGCGGAAACTGACTGACCAGACTGATTGGCATTATTAGATTGGCTTGTTTGACTATTTTGATTATTCTGAGCGGAAAACTCGCTTTCTAAGTCGGCAGAGGACGAGTTTGGCGAGTTGGAGTGTGTTTCTATAGCCGATGAAGGGAGTTCCATGCGATCCTGAGCAGGATAAGGCAATCGACCTCTAGGGGTGTTGAATGCGTCCATTACCGAACTGGAGTTCGAGTCATGTCTAGCATTGGCACCTATGGGTTGATTCAGTCCGATCTTGCTAGACTTTGAAGAATAAGAGCCGTAAGGGACCGGCGAAGAAGCGAGACGAGCCATGGATGTTCTTCTGTGGTGTTCTATTTCGGAGGGCGAGTTGAGGGAGGGTGGGGGTAGTGCGGGTCCATTCATTTGCGCAGCGAGAGAGGAAAGTGCGGAATTCGAGTGAGCATGTGATGGGATAAATGGCTGTCTATTCGGTGAGGTCATTAATGGGGTAAAAAGCGGCAGTAGTGGTATAAAAATAGGGAGGTACTGGTACAAGAAGCGAGTAGTGGCTAACCAGAATTACGGAGTTGCGAGAGCGATCGCGCAGATCAAGTGCGCGATAGCACGGCAGCGAGAAAAGGTGAGGCATCCGCGCACACGAGGGGCCAACTGTCAGGAAATCTTAGAAGCCGTTTGCGGCATGGCATAACATCTTTGCACCTTGCAATGGGAGACGAGTTGGGAGACTTGAGGTAGCTGTGGCCCTGGAAGTGAGAAGGTAGTGGAAGCGATTGCAAAACAGATATAGCTGGTGGAAATTCAAGGCTGTTTCACTTTTGACTCTCATTCAAAACTACAATTCTACACTAGTATATCCTCTATTTGGCTCTCTAGGGATGAGTTCACTACGCACCCGTGCACCATTATATATCTGAAACTTTTCAATAGTGATAAGCCTGGGTCCACTATTCTCCTATACTCAGCAATGGTGTGGCCGTTCAGCTCCGGATCAAGCCGAGATGAAAGCAAAGCTGGACTCAAAGAAGCAGAAACTATAGGACGGCCTTTTTTTGAGGGCCGTAGCGACAATATTCAGGGAGATACATTGATATCAAAAAGGAGCAGTGATAGTGTGCGAACAGGTGGGAGCTCGGATGTATCAGGAAGTAGGACCAATAAAAGTGCAACTGAGAAGGGACAGAACATTATACCAGGAGAGTTCTCGCATTCCTCCAATTTCCAGCCCAGTAGCGCTAACGGTTCGCAGGCTGCGCAGGAAAAGACATATGGTGAGACATTTAGAGAGGCCGTTAGTGGCATCAGTCTAGAAGACTTCAAATTTGAGAACTTGGTCAAGATCCCTTGTTTTAGGAACGCTGGACTTACAGGGTTTAGTACCTTTTTTGTTTTCGGTCCTGTTATGTTCCTTTACCATAAAGATGTCACCAAAGCCCGTCATTGGGCAGTCTGTGGTCTGTTTTTAGGTTCGATCTTTGGGTGGGAGCAGTGTGAAAGGATTAGGAAGAGAGGTCTTGAAAACGTCCGCATTGCACAGGAGAGGTATCGACTGAGAGAATTAGATAAGCTGAAGGAAACGGATCGAAAGTAGAGGTATTGAAGAGGACGAATATGGAATGGTCACGAGCCGATTGTACTTGTTCCACGTGGCGTAGCAGATAATACTGACTTATGATTTCAACCACCGCTTCAGCTCTAGATCATCTCTATTTAGATTCATCTCACTCTTACTGAGTTATCGGTTGCCTTCGCATTCTGTCAAAAAAGACAATTTCAACGCCTACGCTGTCATACTAATACACTGTACATAGCTTTATCGGAGAACTGTGGATGGCTCATTGTGCTCATCAGCAGCTCAAGAGTATAAAAACATAGCATCCATGTACCTTAAAATTTTATGCAATATAGCAAAGATAGCAGATGTGAAGCATGAAACAGTCTTTGGACTGGGACCAGCGCCTCCATCCGCTCTTATCTTTCATGCTTCCTCTTCAATCATCCAGTAACTTAACCCTTGAATCATCAAATTCGAAACAGCCACTATAATAGCCACTCCGGAGCAACCTCCCTATCTATCTGAATCGTTGACACATCAAATGCCTCGATCAACAGCTCCACCAAAATTCTTCCTCCCCTGATGCCCGTAAATCTCCTGTACTCTTCACCTATGCTGGCCAAATTCCAACCCTGCAACTTTCTGAGACAACCAATCACAGTACCTGTTCTGTGCCTGCCCATGCCACAACATACCAAGAGAGGGTAATTGCGCTTGTCTGCGATGACTCCCAGCGCCTGCTGGATAGAAGCCTCACTCAATCCGTCCCAAGAATTGCCATTCATGCTATCGTATCCCAAGTTATAAAAGAAGTTGATGTTATTATCTTCAATATACTTGAGGAATGTATCTTGAGGCTCCTCTATGGCCAGCCATATGATGGATTTTAAATGTAACTGCTCCAAGAATGAGTGATTTATTGTGCTAGGCTGGCCAGAACGGTACAAATGACGTTCAACAGGGCAAAAATTCAATGGAGGGACCACTCGGAGAGAAGGCGGATTCTTCACTTCAATTGTGTTAGGGCCAAGGTCATTTTCCTCGGCTTTGTTAGGCAGTTGGTCTATTGTTGTCATGATCGCTCACGGTTAGGCTATGATAGTGTGCGTATGATGATGATTGACAGAATAGCAGTCTATTTCAGTAGAAAAGTGCCCTGAAGCGATGTTTCAATTGCTTATGTGGTAGCACAGGTTAGGGTGTGTGAGTTATAGTCTATCTATCAGAATGTCACAAAGGCGCCAATTGGAGTAATGCTCTTAGGTGTATTCAGTCGTGAATCGTCGTCCTGATGTGGTTCACTTTTTTGGCTTTTATTTTTCGACCCCATTTTTGTTCTCGCATAATTTCCGTATTTCTGCCGTAGACTTTACGGCAACTTCTTTTGATTACTCGTGGTATCCTGCAGTGTAGCAGGTGTTTATACGGTGAGCTTATCACAGTTGCTTGCTTTAAACAACGCTTTTTTGCTTGAAGAATTTATAGTTTTTTTCTATTGTATGCCGTCGCTTTTAGTCTCTGTGCACAATTTTCTCATATCACTGAGACATTCTCGTAACAAGTCAAAATCCCTCTCTATTTGTGTATAGTTCTTCTTTGAAGAAGTCAAAAAGTGATCGCTTATATGCGAGTTATACAACTGAGTGTGCAGATAGTCAGCAAATCTCTCATATTCTGGTACAACTCGTACAAGCCACTCCAATGATGGAAGCAAGTTGTCTAGAGCACTTCCCGATAGAACTATCAGAACTTTGATAATTTCAGTTAGGTCTTTACGCGACAATGAATCTACTTGGCTCAGACTAGCACTAGCATATAGCGTGAATGGACTGTAAGGTGTGTCAGGGCAAGTTTGGTATGTTTGAACATGCGCAGCGTGCTCTCTTTTATCTGTGCTAGCTAGCGCAGGAATATGTTGTTGAGGAGAAGTATATGTGTGGCCCTCTTCTCTTGTTTTATTATAAGGGAGAGGGTTAATGGTGCCGCTGCGATACTGCAACTGGGCTGAATGAGGCTCATTTTCTCCATCAGTCATAATGTTTGCTTCTGCATTGAGAGAACATTGCTGATTGTACCCGTCAGCCGCGGCGGTCCTTTTGAATTTATCAGTTCCACTGCCAACAAAAGGGTGTTCATCTTCGGACTCCTTCTTTTGTTTCCGGATAGCTACCCTCAGATAGTTGATTTCTGCTTCCTTTGAGCTCAACATTGCTTTTAGCTGCAATACCTCTTCTGCTAGATGATCTTTGCCTCCAAAATTGAGACCTCCGCCAAACTCAGCAGTACTAGTAGCAGCGGGATGCAGGTCTTTCAACTTAGACCCAGGTTTCTGGTTTTCCTTGTTTGTTTGTTGGTTCATTTGATGTTTAATTTGCTCCAGTATTTTTTGCTCTACTGATTCTCTTAACTTATCGCCTATTTCTCTGTCCTCGGCCTGGTTTAGCTTGTTTTTGTCACCGGTAATTTTGATTGCGTCCATTGCCAGCAATAACTCGTCCAATTTTTTGCTCAAATTGCTATCTAGGGCATCTACCCTTTCTTGTTGTGCCTTCAGAGCACGCTGATACTGCAGGTGCCGGTCATACATTTCATTTTGCATCCTAATTTCTCTTGTTGAACTATTTGTAAGAGTAGCTGGAGAAAGTAAACCGATATCTTTGGAAACATATGTCAGTGGGTCGATTGTTGTTGGCAGCAGCTGGTTTTGCACCTGTGACTCGTTTGACGAGTTAAATTGCACTGTGTGCAGTGCGTCAGAAGCTCCAGAGATGTCCATGCTGAACATTCAATCACTATTTGGGGCCCAAACAAGGTATAGGAATTATAAATTGGGGGAGTTTTCTGTTTCTGGTGTATGGATGTATTTGATATTTGAGTTAGACGAGGTAAGAGGATGGAGAGAAGCATTGTGGATTAAAAAAAGTGAAGGAGTAGAAGTACGCAATAAACACTGAAAGAGATATCACAGACGAGTCAAAGTTTACTTTACTCAATTGGATGCCCCTCTAACTCGTTATACGGGCATTCGTTGAAAGATTTATTGTGGTGTACGGGTGTTAATCAATGTAGGTACAAGCAAGTCGCTATCAAAAAAAGCCACGTTCGGACGCTTATGAAGAACTATCCTCTCCTCTACCCATAGTAATGGCGAAGAAATCAGTGAAAGCAGGTGCTGATGCACAGGCATCATCAAACACAGGATCTATTGGCCAATCGAGAGTCAATGACGCTGTGAATAGCAACAGTACACTATCAAACTCGCTCTTGGCTGAGCTGTCGAACTCGATCAAGCTATCATACAAATCCTACTTGCAAGATGTGAACAAGTCGAGAAAGCTTCGATTAATTGATGCGTTTTTAGGATTCTTGGTGGCGTTGGGAATGCTGCAGTTTTTATTTGTTGCTTTGGTTGGGAACTTCCCCTTCAATGCTTTTTTGGCGGGGTTCAGTGCTACGGTGGGGCAGTTTGTTCTGACCGTATCGCTTCGTTTACAGACATACAGCGGGTTTTTCAACCTTACGCCGGAAAGAGCACTGGGTGATTACATTTTTGCCAGTCTGTTGTTGCACTTTGTGGTGTTACATTTCATCAATTAGTAGCATGTAGCATGTAGAATTCGATAGTTAAAGGAGCGATTTATAGCTATGTTGATAGAGAGGTGATATAAGCGAGCTGTTTTCATCAGAGGTTGACTGGTTACAAACTGCGTTAGTTTTTGTCAACCGACGGGCAGTAACTTTGTTACCGTAGCTAGGTGAATTTGAACTTTTGGCCACGAGCGTCTGGACGATCTGTTCAATGTATTTTGCATTTATGTATTGAAATTTCATTAATTAGCTTGCAAGTCAACACTGTCTAGCAATGTCTGTAGTCGTATGTATTTTGTCTACAGGGCCTAAAATCCAAACTATCAGACAACTTCTATTTTAGCCAACCATTATCGCTCGAATTAACGATAACCCACTCTTGCGATCATTAATTAGGACCTAGATATACACAACTATATACTTCGTTGAAGGTACACCGAATATTGTAGTCAGTAATTTTGCTACCCCATTGGCCACGCCCAACGCTCGGTACCCGAGCTGAATCTGAGCCTGATATTTCAACCCCACTTCGAATTAGTCCGGAATCAAAGGACTCCCCAGACTCACTCATAAGCCTGAACGTCATCAACAAGCGACGTCATGACTGCGTGTTCGCTTTCAGTTTACACTCATCAAACTCTCGTTCCCAGTATCATGAGGCCCTCGAAGCTCCATCATCTGGCTATCATGCTCGTCATCGTCACGCTCGTCGGTCTCTTCGACTATACGGCCCCCTTGAGTCAACTCAGGCAGCCCAAATTCGCATCTTGCGAGCTCCCTCATATCCTCCTCCGTCTTTGGAACCTGCCTTAGCCATTTCATCCTTGGCCCAGTGGGTGCAACGCTGTTCAATTTGAATCCAAATAATTTCAAGTCGTAGTGTTTCTTGCTCCGGAGACTACACTGGCGCTCTATCTCGGGGAACATTTTGACAAAAAGACCCGCAAAACTGGTGCCGAAAAAGGCACCGTCAATCTGTAGGTAGCGCGTGCTGCTGGGTATGTAGATATCGTTACAATTCGGGCAGTACAATCGCACAGACTCAATGCCTGGCTCGTCATATCTCCCCACTGGGATCAAGTGCATGCCATCACAATGATAGCGGGGACAAGACCCAAAACAGTTCTTTTCAAACTTCTCGGCCATGAGGTGTAAGCCCTGCTTCGTCAGGATAAAGCGGGCATGGATCAGTCCATAGAGCAACTCGGCAGCATGCTCAACCAGCGGCACATTAGATGGCTTGATGGGAGTCACAGGTTCAAGGTCCAAAATGACATCAAGAGCGTCTTTGTAAAAGGGCACAGTGGCCTGTAAATTCGTCAAATTGAAGTCATCCTCTATAAACTCGGGGGCAACCTCAACAAAGAAATTGTGACCAAACATGGAGCAGTACTGTGAGATCCATGGCTCCACTTCGCCCGAAGAATCAGAATCGACCTCGTTGGAGATATTCATGTGAAAATATGGTTCAGGAACAGGGGTATATTGATGATGAGGATTGATGGGATGAGCAGAGGGTCTAGGTTTGAGGGCTGCTGATTACAAGGTGATTCTACAAGTTTGTAACAGCGAAATGCTGTGCAGAAGAAAGAGGGAAAATTTTGCGGGAGAGCTATCGCGCCGTGGAAAATGTGTGGCGAGAGTAATTTCGCGGTGGCTGCCAAGTAATCACGCGGTGGCCAACACGGTAAATTATTGCGGCTTACAGAGTGTGGAGCATATGGCATTGGCGTTTTGGGGACGTTTCACAACAATTTGAGTGTAATTCAATAATCTTTCAACATCTGTTTCCACTTAGGTCAAAGATGACATCTCCAACTGGGCATTTTAGCATCCTTATTAATTCTTCCTCGCCTCTTTAGATAAAAGCGCTCTATAAAACTACATGGGCAGTGAGCGAAATTTCAGAGCCGCGCTGCGCTGGCTTGCGTATGTACATCAAAAATCCCCAAAAAACTTGGTTTTGGATTGTCTTGATTACGGAGAAGTTGCCAATTTGCCTATCGATAGCTCGACGCTTGTGGTGTGCTTATTAGTTCACCATGCCACTATTTTGTATAGCATACCATTGTGTCCAATTGACCTTTTCACAGTAAATTTGGGAATGTCGGGCATTTGTGCGCAGTTCAGTGCTGGCTTAGATGTCCACAAATCACCTCCCATGTACTGCCAAAGGGTGTCAAACGCTTTCTTTTGGCGAACGGTACCATCTTTACATCATGAACATCCAAAAAGGGAGCTTGTGTTTTGTTATCTCTGATAATCACACATTATCAAAAAATTCGGATCATAACTGTCCTACCGTGTAAGACAGCTGCCCAGTCAAATAAAGTATGTTTATGTAACTGGCTTTCTATTTATACAAAGCAATAGTGCAGCAATAGTATATCATTGTGAGTTACTCTCTAGCCACTGAGCTGGCAGCACGTCATACTCAAGCCAGAGCACCTTGAGGCAGACATGCGCTTTTTGCGCGCTTGCATTTTTCAAACCTCATCCAAAATTTCTCGCTCAGGCCTCTTTCCATCTGTCTACCATCCCTACAAGTGTATATTCGGCACACTCTCTCTCTAAGTCATTGCTACCCAGATCTCTGTTTTGACCCTCATTCCATTCCAAAAATACCTATTTTACCCAACAATTAGCATTGAAGGTCCCTTTCCCACCTATTCGTCACCCCTCTATCACATCATACTCACACAATGGAAAACTCGACCCTACTCATCACACTCATAGTCTGCACGTTGATCTCACGCACTGTGGCAGCGATTGGAAAAGAAGTGATCGGCAACTGGACGTGGCCTTTTTACTCGCGAGTAGTACATAGAGCGCAGGTTTCGCGCCTTACAAGTCTTCACAATGAGCTTGCTGCCGTGAACAAAGAGCGCAACGCAATCTCAGCTCAAGATCAGTATGCCAAATGGACCAAACTTAATAGAAAAAGCGATGCTCTGACGAAGGAGCTGCAACAGGAACAGCAAGCGTTTGCGGCTGGCAAAGTGAAATTCGAAGGCCTGCTAAGATTTGTGTTGTGGGGCGTTACTAGTGTCCCTCTTAATGTAGTCAGGCTGTTTTACGCTAGAAGACCCTTGGTGTTCCTGCCGGCAGACGTGTTTCCCTGGTACTTCACTAAAGCCCTGCGTTTCCCTTTTCTGCTCAATAACACCGTGGGGTTCGTCATTGTGTCTGTGTGCTTGAACAAGACGCTGGATGCATTCGTCGAGTTCTGGAAATGCGAGACCATGAAGGAAGAGAAGGTGGAGGCACCAGTAAATCTCAAAAATGACAATATCAAGGTTACGGGAGCGATTGAGGGAAAGAGTGCTTGAGCCATTAGACATCTGTGCCTGAATTCTTGCGTTAAAGACAGAAATTTTTAATTAAGCGTAAACATGTAGCGTACATATGGAAGGCATGCCATCCAGTAAAAGACTGCATCCTCTTAAGCAATTTTCATAATTAATGTAAACCGATATTGTCGTTTTAAGAAATCCAATCCTAACCAAAATAAGAGCTCACCCACTCGTTCAGCTCCTTAGCACTGTTAAAATCCTCATAGTATCGGATAGGAATAGCCGTGCTGATACCAGCTACGCGCTTATTCTTTTTGTGATAGCCACTGCGACGTTTGCGTTTGGGATCAATGCTCTTGTAAAGGAACAGAAGCTGCTCGTGGCGAGGGTGGCGGGAACGGGATGCTTTATTTCTGGGGATCTCTTTGTGGTGCAGAAGCCTATCGAGAAGGTAATGCAGCCATAGTACGTTTGTACGTGGATGAAATGCACTGCCAATGACAGGGCTTGTCGTGTTTGCATTTTCGTCTAAGTTGATGTGACTTTTAGTGTCACTATCATGGATATGATCGTAGTACGTTTGCGTATCATTCCCACTATGCTCGAGCTCTGTCAGCTCTCTTCTCATCATGTTGTACACTTCGAATTGGTAGTCGCCTCTTCCTTTGTGGAATTCGGGGTCGTCCAGATTGGTGAACATGATGGAGTCTTTCAATTTTATTCTAGCCAATTTGAAATCAATGATTTTGGCCTTAACGGAGGTATTGGAGTTTGGCTGTGAGTGAGAGCCTAAGGCCGAATCAGTGAGAACATTCGCTTTTGAACTCTGGCTCGCTTCACCGGCAGGTTCACATCTGCCCACCATAATGTTATTCCAAGATAGATCCCTATG
The DNA here is from genome assembly GCA_003706235.2 of Wenyingozyma naganishii. Taxonomy (NCBI): domain Eukaryota; kingdom Fungi; phylum Ascomycota; class Pichiomycetes; order Pichiales; family Pichiaceae; genus Wenyingozyma; species Wenyingozyma naganishii. Next base: position 22,161 of record PPKS02000016.1, on the reverse strand, counting down.
TTCGAACTCAAACGCTTCTGCCACTGCCAAAGTTTTAAGAACTTGGACAAAGACGCTAAAGGCTTCGTCCCAGGAGTGCAGAGAAACACTACGCAGCGGTTCGCCTGCGTACTCCATGCGCATGATCAGATACGTCTGGTCTTCGCCGTAAAGGCTAGGGTCCGTATAGTCCACGAAAGCAGGAGTAGTACTCTCACGGGACCTCTCACATAGCTTGAGCAGTTGGGGTGGGAAAGAGCCTCTCACAACAGTGGTAGACTTGAGGCAAGCAAAGTGAGGGCCGGCAACTTTAGATGCTCCTCCATTTACAGTGAGACTTACCGAAACTGCTTTAATGAGGTCTTGTAAACGCAATTGATTGTACTCAAGACTACCAAATGGCACAATTTTCCAGACATTGGCGATGTTGGCAGGGTTGTCAGTTTCATGCACACTGCCAGCAGCATGCTCTACAAACACATGGCTGTGCGATGTGTGCTCTCTCAATACCAATGGTCTGCCGGCGCCGTCAAGCTTCCTCATTAACGCACCAAAGGACACAACACGCGACTGCTTACAGAGGTCCAAAAGAAGGCGCAACTGCAGCGAATCAAAATCGCTCTTAGGGATGTTGTAAATCTCGTGGTGGTTCTCCAGCGAGACAATGGAGGAGATTGAGAGAAGAGAAGACGAGCTCTTGAGTTTGTTGTTTAATTTAGTCCGACTTCTCTGGTCTGGAATAGGAAGGGAAATGGTGGGGGTAGACGTATTTGCGACGGCAGGCGCGCCTGAACTGGCTGTGGCAGATGAGGTGCGCCAGGGCATCAAAGAACGTCTTAAAGAGCTGAGACTGATCTTCGAATCAATCGACCTGAGAGAGATGGAATGTTTAAGCCGAGGGTGGCTGCTTTGAGAGGCAATGGAGTCACGCAATCTATTCGTGGCTGACTGGCCGTGGAGGTCAGCTTGACTACCGTCATTGTTACCTCCAGTGTGGGCGGCATTGCTGGTCTCATCACTGAAGCCGTCAGTAAGATCCTTATCGTGAACATGTCTACCGAAGTCAGCCACACTCTTGTATTCCTTCAAACTAGCGTGGCTCCCGTGACCCATGTGACTCTTTTTGCTCTCGCCCTGAACTTTCCTCAAAAGGTTTCCACCCAAGCTCTTGAGCGATTTGGATGAGCGAGAGGATATGGTGGAGGACATAGAGAGCCTATTTGAGTTACTGGTACTCAACACACTGTTTCTGTCAAACCTGTCAGATCTGACGGAATTGACATTATTGACACTCTTAGATCCTAGAACGGCGTTTCCAGCACAGCCATTCTCAATATCCCTCAGTTTCTGAAGGGCGCTCTGTCGGTGTTGCTCCATCTCCTTGTCCTTGTATATGGGGATCTCACTAGAGTGGGCCGTCACTCGCTGAACGGGAGCATCATCGCGGAGAAAAATGTCCAATGAAAGTGAAGCAGTCGAGTTCCGAATCGACGCTCTCTCCAGCACAAGGCCATGGCGTTTTGATGACATGGGGAAGGACTCAAGAAAAAGGATGTCGTGACTTGGGGTAAATTAAACTTACTTGTGTATTTAATGTAAACAAACAAAGCATGCAGGTGAACGCCCCGAGGATGCAGCAAAAACTGGGCGGAGCGCGTTAACTTAGCAGATTGGTTGCGCGGTAACACAATGAAAATTAGCGTATACTGCCGTGAAAAAAAAAGTATACTGCAGTGAAAAACAAGACAAATGCCGTGGAGAGCCCAAACATACCGCGGCATACAGCAAACAAATTCCTGATCCACGAAACTTACTACACACACATTGTGCATTCCGGAGGATCCCAAGCGGTCGAAACTTGGTCTCTTTTCCTTGGCTTCACGGTAATTGTCTCGCCTAATATAGTTAGGGTTTTCAGTGTAGTCTGATGAAGAAAGCTTTGCATTCTGCTGTACTCAACTTCCTTCGGCAATCGAGGAGATGCAAGTACTAAAGCACTGCTGGTGAATAGTGTGATTAGCAAGAGTAGCCTCATCTTACGTCAAAAAAAACGTATCAATAGAAAGATGCAAAACATTGAACAAAAGTATAAAACTATATATCTCATTCCGCAAACAGACTAGCATCGCTTATCACTACTCTCTCGTAACAGAACAAACAATTCCTATGAAGCGAATTTTTTAAAAAGATATTTAGTGTGCGCTATTTCGCTCTGCGGAGAATTTCATTTTCTGTTCTCGCGCAAGTTCCGTTTGCTGTCCCTGCCCACATCTAACAGGCTTATTATTCACTGTTACCAGCCAATTGAATCACTTCGATTTGCCTTTTGAAATGACTCGACTCCGTAGAGCACTTAAAAAGTACGCTGATGTTGACGCTCCGATCGACTCAGAAGACCAAGAGTTGGTGATTGAAGAACTGCAACAGTCACTAGATAGCTCGCGCAAAATTCTACGTGGTATGCAAATCGCGGTGGTCGCAGTAAACTTTTGGCTGCTCGCTTGTTACCGCGGCATAGCCAGTTTTACCGCAGTAATCTCTCTCAGTTTGTCGGTTATTTTAACTGGTACAGCAGGGGCTACAGGAGCAGCTTCGAGGGTCACAGTGGGTTCTCATACCGCTACGACGGTAGATCCCTCTAAGAAACTCTACGCAAATGCAATCTTTTCGGCAGCACCTCTATTACTGCATGCGGACTTTCTCTACCGCGAAAGCTCAGTCAGCCCAGGTAGCCGAATGTCCCTGTTGGTGCCGTGGCTCTGCTCGGTTTACATTATACCCTTACTAGTGGCATTCATACCATTCATGCTTCGTGACAGACAAAAGATCCAAGCCCAAATAACCGAATTGCACCGACTCAAGTACGACTACAAGTCCATATAATTAGCGAGAAGAGGCCTTGTCTCACAGCGCGATAACTGCACAATGAATCCCACGAGCACCTCGTACCAATCGAGGCTCTTGTCTATGGATTCGTGCAAAGTGCGTAGCAAAGGGAACGACGTTAACATTGTTTGGCGAGCTTGCGAGAAGACGAGCGGAAATTGGGCACTAAGTTGTACGTGGTTCAGGATGAGAGCTGAGTTGATCAGAGTAGTGACCCTAGCGCCAGGCGCGGCAGAGGGAGCTGTGATGTCCGCGGTAGCAAAAGTCGTTTTCGCGGTAAGTCCTGCTGCCCGCTTAGCATTTGCCGGGCTCTCATCGTTAACTCCCTTTTGCACACCCAAATCGATAGTTACTACGACCTCTTCGAGCCTATGAAGAGAATACGACAGCCCTCTTAAGTATATTCCTGTACGAGAATCCAGCACATCCAAGTCACACTCGTCGCATACCTCGAATAGTATGCCCTCACTGTGGCCAGTGTGCAACTGCTGCACGCGGTAGCCCAGTGTCTGCCATATCGCGGAGCTAAACTTCTCCGCCATGAACTCGCACGCGGCAGAGGAAAGAGGCTCACCGCGGGCAAGAATCTTCACCGCGAACTATTTGGACCTTTGTTAGTAACAAATGTAGCATACAACACTGATTTTGTTGTGTTCTTACCTTGAAAGAAGTCAGTGGGAGCACCAGGTTTCTGACAATTTTCGCATCGATACTGGAACTGGTGCTATCTTTATTTCCTTGTTCAGCATCATAGATGACTGACACTCTGCTGTCGAAGCTGACTTCAACAACGTCACCAGCTGGTGTGACGAACATGGAACAAAGAAAGTTGGAGCTTGCGGCAGGTAATAAAAACGAGCTTTTTCATTTTTCGCGCGGTGTACATAAATCGTTATCACTCAAGCACCGCACAGTCTTTCTTCTCTTTCCTAGCGTCGGAGTAAGATGACAGTCCGAAGATTGACGGTGCATACGAGCTCGCCTCTCCTGAAAACCAATTCTATTCTCGGCTACTACCGCAACTTTCTTCGTCTAACGAACTACATATCGAAAAATCACGAGCATAGACTGATATACAGAGACTCTTTGAAGCTCAGATTCTCTCAGCAGTATAGCCAGCGAATATTAACTATACTGAAGAGTGAAAAATTGCAGTCGGAGTTGAAAGAAATTGATGTTTTGGGCCGATTGGAAAAGACATTATGTTTTGTGAATAATGCTGTGTTGGAATCACCGACAACGGAGTCGCATGTGATAGCCTCGCTGTTGAAGCACGAGCATGACAAGAACAAAGCTGGCATGGCGTCGTCCCTGGCGGTGCACATGGCGGAAAGAAAAACGCGTCTATCGAGCCAAGCATTGAGTGAAGGTCAGGGCCAGTATACCCCGTTTATATTGCCCTCGCCTTCAGGTCAGCGCAGCAAAAAGACACGAAATTTAAGTGTTCAGACAGATGCTTTGTATTTCGTGTACGAGCGCAATTTACTGCTTCTTAACGAGTCTGCCGGTCTACTTCTATGACGATAGAATTAATGTATATATTGTATTATAGCACTCTCTTATAGTGGTTTATTCAAGCATTGTTCAAGGGTCCGACTATAAAAAGTTCTCTTCTGTAGTATAGTCATCCCGATTGTAAAAGTGATTCGTAGCTTGAACCATATCATCAACCCCGTCTCATCATTTAATCTATACGATCCTGTAAATGTTATGATCTTTGTAAGGAAGAAAAACTATTAAGCAGCAACCTCGATAGTGGGGACACCTGATAACAGTCGCTGGCTCTTCTAGCTAGGCGTATGCACCAGATTAATCTTCAGTTGTTTTATCTCATCACAATCAAACTAATTGTTAGTTAAATCTCTTAATTATTTATGTACCTTTTGAATTCAGCAAATTGAGGCTGTCATACGTATATCGCAATGTCTGCCAATGGCTCGTTCTCCTTTTCGTACAAAACACCTAGTAAACAATCTGCTTTAACGTTCAACCAAATAGACAGATTATGTGTCTAATATCAGGAAAGTGATTAAACAGTCACTCAAATATCGGGTTCTCTCAAAGTACGCAGCGCAGTACGTACAGCACGTATATTTCAGAACATCAAATGTCTTTTTCTACAAAACTAGTCAGCCTATATTCTATAAAGCTTACCATCCCAGTGAATTCTTGCAATTGATAGGATTGCTGATTGTCGGCACATATTTCATCTGGTTTTGTGAGCTTTGCCCCTCTGGGCCAAACTGACTGCTGCCAGCATTATGCCCGTGATAATGCTGGTAAGCCGAGTCGAAAGAGTCTGCAGAAGCGAGTCTGTGACCGGCAGTAAGCGAATTGAACGAGTCAACAGAATGGACCTCAATCTTCCCGTTACCATTGATGGCAGCGTTTCGTTTGTTCCTCCTCAGTCTATAAAAGACAATCATTGAGATAACGTAAACGCCCACCCCTACAGTTGTTCCGGCAATCAGTCCAAGAACTTTCCCATTGGATTTGTCAAGTGAAAGATTACCGTTTGCCGATTTTGAGCCATACGAAGACAAAGAGTCCATCGATCCAAGCGAAGGGTCTGACTGAGAGCTATCAAGATTGCTGCTTTGTCCATCATCAGCGGAATCTGAACCGTTAGAGTTGCTATTATCGCCAGCGCCAAGAGATATCGAGTTCGAATCGGTGCCAATTAAGCCTGTAATTGGTACCTGGTTGTCAATTAGCGATGCCAGCGAGCCCTGAGCGGTGTTCGGATTGCTATAAATTGACGAAACGTTGTTAGAAATGAAGTCCTGCAACTCATCAACATGCTCGATGGGGAAATACACTTCTGCCACAGTTATAATATAGCTCACACCGCTGGCGGTATATGGAATGAGCTGGTTTATAAGGATTTTGGAGGAATCTAAATCAATGTTCTCTTCGGAAAATGGATAAGTCAGCGTTCCTCCAAGAAATTGAAAGATTTGCGCAGATGATATCGAGTTTCTCACTACAAACTCGTAATTTAGACCTTCTTTGAAACCTATAGTGATGAGTTCATACTCGCTGGGATCAGGCACAGAGCTTATTGCAGGAGAAATCGCACGAGGAAGCGACGTAGTGCCGATGTTATTTGCGGTAGTTGACGCTCCGTCAGCGTCCCCGCTTGGCTGTTGATACACGATTGTTGTAGGCAACCAATTTTGTGTTGTAGGGGTGCCATCGGTTGTATCAGGTGGGTTAATCGTAGTACCACCGTAAGGTAAGCCTGCGCCATCCGTGCTCAAGGGTTGACTTGTTATTGTGCTGCTCGGAATAAGTATTGAGCTTTGGCGAGAGCTCTGCTGGCCCGTGGAATGTTGTTGTGGAACTGTGGAAACTTGTTGTGGGGACGCTAAGCTGCTCGAAACAACTACGGCACTAGAAACACTGGAACCAACGGATACCGATGCGCTTGTGGTCTCTGAAATTGAAGAACTAACCACACTCGGTACCGCAGAGTTTACAGTGGGGACCGTCGATTGCGTACTTTCGGACCCAGTTGAAGGCTCCGACGTCGCAAATGACGAGGTAGAGGTGGCTACTGCAGGTGCCTGCGACGTAATAGCTGCGGAGATCACACTTGAACTTGGTACTCCTGTGAAAGCAGTAGAGCTTAGGTCAGATGGCGCAGTAGAGCTTACAGCTTCACTAATGGGAGTATTAACTCCCACGCTTGTGGGACTAGGTAATAGACTGCTAGTGCTGAACGCATTGTTACCTGCTCCACTACCCGCGCTGCTGCTCATCTCCGTGGAGTAGCTGAAGCTGGCATCCATAGAAGACTCCGTAGAAGGCTCTGGCAAAGATTCTGTGGAAGAGAAAGGCTCGCTTGTGATACCGGAGGAGGTCATCTCAGGTGCAAGCGATGGTGTTGACGTCACTGGTGTACTAGTTAAGCTAACGAAACTGTCCTGGCTGGGGTAGCTCGTAGATCCTGACCAATCAGAGGAAACAGTAGGGCTAGCCATAATTGTGGTAGCTGCGTTCTCTGTAGAAGAATAAGAATAAGGCGTAGAGGACGGGTCATCCATTGCATCCGTAGACGAGGACATGCTGCTAGGGTAGATAGTAGTAGCTGCATTTCCAGTGGAAAGAGAAGATGTGGGCGTGTTGGTTGTTACATGAAGACGTCCACTGAGGTAATCGAAACCAGAGGTATGCGACCTTATGATGGCATTTGGAAGGATAGAGTATCTCGTAAAGGAGCTGTAGCTCGCAGAAGAGGGAGTAATGCCACTAGGAGAGGAGGAAGTAACCTCACTCGATGAAGAAGGAGGATTAGCAACCTCACTCGATGAAGAGGAAGAAGTAACATCCTCACTCAAAGAAGTCGCAGAAGCTGAGGGACTAGCCGTATCGCTTGATGCGCTACTAGCAGATACAGTGCTGGCAGCATTATCGGTCGCATGAGTTTCACTAGTGTGACTAGCATCACCAGTCTTGCTAGTTTCCACAGAAGTAGAATCTGAACTAACGCTGGCATCACTTGTGGCATCAGTGGATGTTGAAGTGTGACTAGTGCCCTCATTTATGAACTTGGACAATAACGAAGTAAAGGCAGCATTAGGACTAGCTGTAATCTTACTGTCAGATACTGCGGCGCTGGAAGCTGTGCCTGAGTCGCCCAGGGTATATGGAACCTCACCAGGGTATTCTGTTGAAGAGTCAGCGTCTGATGACTTTTGTGACTCGTCTGTTGTTGATGTTTCAGTAGGTTGTGCGACCGTAGGACTAGGAACAGTAGCGGACTCAGTAGTGCTATCACTAGAACTCTGACTACTCTCTGCTGTAGAGCTAGCAGTGTTGCCAAAAAACTCTGTGCTAAATGGCTTCCATTCATGCTCCACAGACGATGAGGAAGAATCTGTGCTTGTGGGTGTGTAACCAAACTCCTCAGTAGAGCTGTGATCTGATTGTAACTCACTGTGTGATTCAGATGAATCAGGTGACTCAGAAGAAGATGAATTAGAGTAAAGGTTATTCCAATTCACTCCATCGAAAACGTCGTATTTTTTCTCCTTTGAGTCGTCGTCCTGTGCCCTCTTCTCTAGCACGTGGGTATCAAGGGGTGTTTCCCTGCTGAACAGTGGCACATACACTGCACTGACGGCATGTATAACAAGTAATAAATTCGTAACTTTCATTGTGATTTGTAATTTCGTGTGATCAATGTCTTGTTCGTATTTTGGTGTCAGCAACTATTAGCCTTCTAGTTTGTTGTTTTTGTTAGCAAATGAATAAATGAATGAATAAGTTGGTAACCCATCAAAAGACAACAAAACAGACTAAACTGAATAGCAGAACTGCCACGGTAACCCTGGGGCTCACTTAAACGTTCTCAGTAACTATGAGACACTCTCGGTTGCTCTGTACTCGGAAACAAAGGCGGGAAAAGAGAGGACAAAGTCGGTGTTACCTGCGTCAGAAATGAAGACTAGCGATGGTATGCGCAGGTATCAATGAAAACCAAAGGGTGCCAAAGGAAGTTGATGACGAAAACGAAGGAAATCACGTTGATATTAAAAGAAATACCTCAACCCTTAAGGCTGCGAAAACGTAAAAACAAATTGAAATTGAGCAAAACTAAATCTCTCACCAAGTTCCAAAAATCATCACTATTTTTTCCCCTTTTGTTTTGTTTTCGCAGCGTTGGGGAAAAGCCGTGGAGTGCCGCTGTCAGAGAGGAGAATGTGCTGTTGGCGGGTAACCCCCTTCATTGGGAACATTTCGCGACTAGAATCTGTACTATCCTGTATTCGACAGGGGCAACCAGGTGCGAGGTGTCAAACCGGTCGCGTTTCTTGAATGCACAGTAGCGTGGCGCGAGTTTTACATACGGTGCATGGCTGGAGTAGGATCATTATTGGTGTGGAGATGTCTTGTAATGATAGAGGTGCACGGGAGTACACTTTGCCCTATCTAACTTATTTCTCATCACCCACATTCCACTCTTGAGCCCAATCCATCATATAGAAGCAACATGTCGAAAACCTACGAGGGCAATCTGCTCACCCTTAACTACTACAGAAAGTACTTTGACCTAACAACAAATGAGTTTGTCGCAAACTGTGTTTACTCCCTCAACCCTTACAAGTTGGTGACGCAAGAGATTCCGGTTGATGAGTTCACTAAGATAGGCGATTTATATGGCAGTATATGGATAACAGGGACAATCATCTTGCTACTTTTCCTCACCAATTCCATTAATGACCTCATCTATGAGCTGATAGACAAGCGAAACGTACAGATTAACTACTTCAAGCTCATCCTTACATCGATTAACCTGTTGTATGGCTACATCTTCATAGTGCCGGCACTGACATATCTGGTGTTCAGGTTTTACCTGAAACTCACGCCGCTTATTTCGCCTACAAAGCTTGTTTCCATTTACGGATACTCGAATCTCCTTTGGATTCCAACGACTTTAGTGAACTTGGTGAGATCTCTGTTGATGAACCACCCTTTGTTAAATGTGATAATTAAATGGGTTCTAATTTTCGTTGGGTTTGCTCTGAGTGGTGCTAGCATTTTCGTCAAACTGAATTACTACTTGAAGGCTACGGCAGACGATAAGACACGTTACACTGTTCTTGGGTTGTTGGTGCTGGTGCACTTGCTGTTGGCAATCGGTGTGAAAGTGTGCTTCTTTTTGTACTAGATGTAGAAAATGTATATGAACAATGAGTCACGTGATGTACTGATGGTCACGTGATTAGAATTTTTTTTTTGCAATTTCCTATAAAATGTGCTAGCAAATTTTTTCATATGTGAAAGCCTTTAGTGTCCTTCTCTTCATCTCTGTGATTATTATGCTAATACCAATTGTTCCAACTGAATGATGTATTTCACATGTTGACAATTGCATCTATCGTTAAGTTTCAGCCTTGTATGAGAGATATGTGGGTATGGCTGATTGTATGTGTAATTAGATGAGATGGTTGGTAGTACCAGCTAATCTCCACTGATATACACATACAGTCATTCATATCCGCCGCTTACATAACATGTATACCTCCCCTGATGATAACCCGACCGGGCGGTCATAATAGTACTGGGTCGCCACTATTAAGTTAGTAGCCGTGGTCTCTGTGTACAAATTTTTGAGATCACTGGCGACTCGGGAATTGATGATAGGTCGTTCTGAGGAGGAATAATGTGTAATTGTAGCGCTGACAAATAGGAGACTCATGAATGCTCATGGCTTTCTTACCAAACACTGAATGATGATCAAATTATATTCACACTGTACGAGGTTAACTCCTGTGACTTTATAAAATAATACTGATTTAATGACTCTGATAAGGTGTTTTGGGAGAGTTTGAGTGAGTGGGCCATCTATTGTCATCGTGTAGTAGTGGAAATAGGGAAATTTTTTGTAGAGCCACGGACCAATCTGCAGAGCTACATCTGATCAAGCAGAACTCTGGGTTATGAGGTCAAATAGGATTACTTGGTCACTAGTCTCACTAGTCTCACTGGTAATTCAATTTTGATTATCTCTAGTCAGTCCTGAGCACTGAACCTCCAAGCCAATTAGTTAAAATTCTTAAACACTTGGGACTTACGTTCCATGCTGACCGTAGTTGACGTAGTTATATCCCTGTAACCCTTAATATACACATCATTATACAATATTAGCACTGCCTGCACTGCCACACTGTCTCACTGCCTCGCTGCCTCGCTGCCTCGCTGCCTCACTACCTAGGCCTACATCGCCCGCCCCATCACACCTCTCTTCTCATTCACCTCCTTCGTGATCCTTATGTCGATCTCCCACTGATAGATCAAAAACAAAATCAATATCTCGCAAAAGAGATACGGCAGCCATATCGTCTCTGTCTCGTCTCTCTTCCCCAACTTATATATCACTAGTATCGGCATGGGAATGGCCGCAAAGACGTAAAACAAAAACGCCATTTTCCAGTTCCTGCGATGGTACGCCAGCTTCCTCTGCACAAAAGTGCTGAGCACATAAATTACTACAGAGAAGCAGTGTAGGGCTATCGTAAATACCTGGTTGGCGATGTAAATGGGCTCCAATTTCAGCTTCGAGAACGATATGATGGCTCTCATCACGAACGTCGTCAGGTACACCAGGGCATAAATTACATACACAAGTTTCCCCAGCACCTGCCAGACCTCGACTTTAGCCATTACCCTCGGTATACACCTTAGCACGACACGAGACCAACACACCAGTACGCAGAAATAGGTTATCAGAATAGGAATCTTGAAGCTGAGCGATCGGGTCAGGCTCGTGCTCAGTGAAGTCACATCCTGCACACAATCTGAGTACTGTATATCCATCTGCTTGGAAAGATGGTGCATTATGATAGTCGAGCTGATGTTGAAGACGACGTTGGCCACCACGAGATCAGTGGCCTTGGTATTGTTGGAGAGACACTGGATGATTAGCATGAGCCATCCAAGCACACAGATGGTGCAAACGAGGATATTTATCACAATAATCCCAGTGCCAAAGTCGTCATTTGACTTGTCTATCAACTCTCTGACCGCTTGCGCCACGGTAGCGTTGGAGAAATGATCCCAAGCAAGGGCACTAGAGCAGTTGGTAATATACACTCCAAGAGATTCAAACTGGAAAGCCTTTTGTGCTAGTGTGGAGTTTGTTGCATTCAGGAAGATAGAGCCAGGTCGTATCTCGTAAACAGAGCAGTTGAGGTATTCCATTTGGGTGTTATTGGTGTTTCAGCCAGATTTAAGCTAGAGATACCTTTCTGACTAGAACACTCTTCTATCTAAGCCATTTGAAAGTTATAACATCCTTGCACTATGTGATATCCCATAGTTAAGCCATATCTCTGGTCTCTTTCTCCGTCAGACTCCGACCTTTCTCTCACAACCAGTAATGTTCAGACCAGGATTGGCCCGGCAAGTGCGCTTTTATGTGCGCCCTAGGAATAGCGTGTATATACCTACTACTGCGTCTTTACTCTGGGACAAAATTCCTGATCTAGCCAAAGTTGCTGCTGGTCTTACAGCGTTTAGCAGCTTTTTCGTAAGCTCACCTCCAGGTACCTTCTTTTTGCTCACCCCACCGCTTCTGTATGCATCTTGGTGGGGATTCAAGAAGCGTGTGCAGCATAGACAGCAGCTCATCGATCAACGGTGGCGGCTAGTGGACCAATCGCAATTGGTTTTCCGCAAAAGTGGTGGTAATGTCTTCAATGGTCTCGAAGATTTGATGTTGGGTGAGCTTGCAGAAATGGCCGATTTAGGAACAGAGCGAGAGCTGGCCTCGTTTGTTCTTAATCGGATTATTGAGTCGGTAGCTGAGAACGAAAATGGCATAAACGACTACTTCCAGATAAGAAATTTTAACGACTTGGCCCTGGGAGAGCTGGAGAGTCTTGCCAGTGGGTTTCGAGACACGAGCATGAGGCTGGAGCTTCTAACCATCAGCGGCAGGGCATTGTTTTTGAAGTCCAGTGCCAAAAGGATTGGTACTGTATTGACGTCATGGGCAGATAAGACTGCCATTGAAGTTATTCCTCTCAATTCGAAGCGCAAGTTTGTGATCACAACACCGTTTAGATTTGATTCTGATGACATTATCGATGTGAAAGGGAGAGATGTTAGCTGAGGTGACTTTGAAGAACTGTAGGGTATTTATTGGTGTGATAATTTAGATTGGTTTTGGTGGTGAGGTAGGGGAGTGGGAGGACTTGACGAGGTTGTCGAGGTTCTCGAGGTGGGCTGAATTCTGGTCAGTTGATTAGACAATAACTATCACTGCGTTTGAGACAATGACTTGTCCTACGTCGTGTGGCTCTACGGCTTTGTAGCTTCATATCACACTCTTCTTTTTCGAATAGCCTGTATATAATGTAGAGCACTTAAAATATTAATACCACAATGGCTTAGTACAAGACTACTGTCTTACTATTAGATTGAATCTACATCATTTAATCGATATCTATGACTTATTTAGAGCCCAGGTGACTTGTCATGAGCTACTTACCGCTCAGCTCTTCTTTTTTTTCTTCTTCTCCTCCTCCTGCTCTTCATTCAACTGCTTGATATACACCTGGATCTCATCGTTATCCAGGAAACTAATCTCACCCGGCCTCATAATGGAAATCTCAATGTTCTTCGATCCCGTCTGCACCACTTCCAACAGAGACTTGATCGTCAGCTTGATAGTCTCGTCGTCAGTCATCGTGTCATCCGTGTAATTCTTTTCCAAAAACTCTCTAATCGTCTTACTGCTTCTGCCTATGGCATTGGCCTTCCACGAGGAGTAGATTCCACTGGGCTCTGTCATAAACAGTCTAGGTTTCGTGTCGCCCTTGTCGAATCCGGCAATCAGTGTGGACACACCGAATGGTCTCGTTCCTCCCGATTGCGTGTACCTCTGTTGAACTCCAGCAACGTATCTAGTCATGTACTCCACAGTGACAGGATCTTCAAGATTCAGCTTGTGAGACTGTGCTTCCACACGCGCCTTGTCTATCAAAATTCTGGCGTCAGCATTCAGCCCGGAAAACACAAGCTGCACGTGATTGTCCACCTTGTTGATCTTCGAAGGCGTAATTCTGGGGTCCTGGAGCTTCAATGCGGTTCTTCTCTCGCAGCCCAGTACTATAATCTGCTGTCCTTTGATACCTACGGCCAAGGTTCCTCTGTTCACCGCCTCAGAGGCGTATTCGACTTGAAAGACGTGTCCATCTGGACTTTTAAATTGTTAGTTGATTGCATTGGAATGTGCATTGAGCAAAACGACAGGATGCCACGGGCGATATGGATGGTCCCAAGGCCACAGCCATATACTAGGAAGATGAACATCGCAAATGCCTCCTGTCACACTCTCGGGTTGCAAAGCTTGCAGTGCCTCACACAATTGACTTACCTAAAAATAGACAATGCACTATCGTAGCCACTCATGTTGTCTTGATCTGTATAAGTGGGTTGGTGAAACAACAAGAGACCCTTCCAGTTATGCATTCACTTGCGCTCTTTTGCCTCCCAGCTCGTTGATTTTCAGATGGCGGTGCAGGGGTGTACACAGCACAAATATATGTGGTGCACAGATGTAGTGAAATTTATCTGTGCAAGCTACTGAGAGCAGTGTAAGTAATGCTACTATTGTGTCCTAGATAATGCAACCTTGTATCACAAAACATGCAGAATGACAAACCGAACTTGAAACCATCTGGTAAACAGCTCAAGACACCAAAATCTCAAAAATTGCCAACAGCTCCAAAGGTAGTCCCAAAGAAAGAACAATTTTCGAGGCTCTCCTACCTATATCAGTTGGGATCAACCACCAAGCATGAGGCCTTGGCTCGTAGCTACATACGAAATATGGATACTATCTCCAAGAAGACAGTATCGAAACTTTCAACCAATTTGAAGCGAAGCGTTTGCAAACGATGTCATAGAGTTCTACGTGGGAAAGTGCGATTGGTGAATTACAGTAAGAAGCAGACTCCGAACAACGATATGTTAGAGGTTGTATGTGTGTGTGGAGAAATCAAGCGGTTCCCTATCGGTAAGGACAGAGACTATAAGCCGTATAGTGAGCGAGGAGGTAACATTGTTGCTCCAGGGGAGTCAGTGAACAAGTAAGTGTTGGCCGGTTAGCATTTATTGCATTGTTCAATGGGTCCTATTCTTGACTTTAAAGATGCCCTGAGCTTACTATTGATGGTGCTCGTGACACACTTTGGGATTGCAGGCTTTTTAGTTGCCGACATCTGTTGGTTTTTCGATCAGCTCAATGAACTGTGTGGTCCTCTAATTACCTATTTCTAATTCACTGTCTGCTACTGCCTATCAGCTGGTGATATCTCCCACTCACCAGGATTATCAGTTTATTTTACAGACAGCATTCTTTTATAACTTGGTCACCACTGAAGCCGAGGTCTTACTTCTCGTCATTGCATATTAAATAGCATTATTTACGTCGCATATAAAACAATTAACTCAGGCAATTCTCACAATACACCGTACCAACAGTTGCTTTGTCGTGGGTAGCAGTTCCTTTCCTAACTTCTGCTATATTCCCAGACTGCAGTAGAAACGTCAGCAGGTCTACTCCAGTTCGTCTTTCGTCTTCCAATAACATCCACTGCTTCATTCCACATATAAAGTAGGACCACCTGCCTCGTACCTCGAAGTCCCATTTTCTCGGTGTGTTACTACTTGTCAATCCACCTGGTGTTCATCTTACCAAGCTTACCACCTTCTATAGTACCGTCAATGTCACTACGTCCCTATAAACTACATTACATCAGTACATAATCGAAGTAGGGTACTCCGAAATCAACCCCTTAGCATAACTTATATCATAAGCCTCTTTCTCCTTGTCGTACAAAACGCTTCGACTCTGCTTCCACTTCTCTGAACCCTGTTTATAACTCACTCTCGTCAAGCCCTCGATAGGCTGGTCCTCCTTGCTTATGTCTATCTCTCCCACCATTATCACGTTTTCTCCGCGGATTATATAAGTCTCGGGATTTTCAGTTTCGCAGTATTCCTTGTTGTCCAAATAAAGTCTCATGGTGCCATCGTGTATCACCAAATTGGCAAACTGGTCAAATGTCCTCAATATGCCAAAGATGTGGGTCCCGTCCTTTAATAGGGCAAATACTCTTTTGTCCACTGAGCCAATCACAGCAGCCACAGTGGTAAATGAGTACGTCGACAAATAGAGCTTCTCGTAATTGGGGTCAGACATGTCTAATGGTCTGTTTGATGATGAGGCTAGGAGTAATGTCCTTGTCTCTTGACTGTGATAATTCTGTAGTGAGTGGACAAAATCTGGATTATGGTGCACGGGTGTTTAGATTATGTAATCTGATTTGCTGGCTAAGTAGTTGTGTGTGCTTGTTCGAAGTAACTCGCAAGGGTTGTGGGCGCAATGGAGAAGCTGGAAGAAGATTGTGTGTGGTATAGCTTAGGCCTTATGATCAAGCATTGCCCGGCATCCATAGTCCTTTTGATGGTCTTATTTCTCAAGCTGCTTTTTCACTCCCAATTTCCAGATACATAGCATAGTATTTAGCATTACCATTTTCAAATTGTGAGCTCCAAGGCATACTACATCGTTGTGCCTCTCCCTCTCGCAACTGGAAAGCACACCTCTCTTTCACTCCCGCCCTTCCAGACTCACTCTTCCTCCCCTAAGCCTCTAGGGTTAACCCCGGCCACCTGTGCACCAGTGAATAAGGCTTGGTCACGTGATTTTTCACCATTGTAAAGACGGGTCCTATCATGCCTTGGTTCGAAGAGCTATCAGGATGTGAAGAGCGCAGAAGAAAGCTCCTATTTTCTTTTCAAACGTTAGGGCAGTAAGATGAGTGAAGTGGACCACAGTTTGACCAGGAAAGCTAAAGATATTGTGAGTAGAGAGGATATCATGTTTATGCATACGTAAGCATAGCTGAGATAATCAGAGGACTGTGAGCGTGATAGACGAAATTTATGGCAGCGACTTGAACAGATTGACATGGCATGGGTTTAGCGAACAGAGCATTGGAATTGTACCATTAACCCATTTTGACATGAGGTTCAACGTTGATCAGATTGCCGTTCATCACAGTCATTGAGAAACACTATCATTTGCTGACCCCACATACTAACATATTTAAGACTGCAGGTTTTGTTGGAGGTGCCGTGCAGGTGCTGGTGGGCCAACCATTCGACCTTGTCAAGGTTCGTATGCAAACTGGTGGATATACCAGTCCCATAAGTGTAGTTAGAGATACGCTAAGTAAGGAGGGCTTGTCGGCGTTTTATAAGGGCACCCTAGCACCTCTATTCGGAGTAGGGCTGTGTGTCAGTGTACAGTTTTATGGCTTCCACGAGGCAAAGAGGCAATTTTTGAGACGATCAGGTGCCAAGGATCTTACTTTTAGTGAGATCTACTTGTCAGGGGCCTTTGCTGGAATATTAAATACGCCAATCACTTCGCCTGTAGAACAGATCAGGATTTTACTCCAGGTGCAAAAGAGTGAGACTGAGAAACTGTATAAGGGGCCACGGGACGCCATATCCAAAATCTACGGCACTAATGGTGTAGCTGGATTGGCGAGAGGTTCTGTCATCACATTATTGAGAGAAGCCCAGGCTTATGGTGTGTGGTTTTTAACCTACGAGTACCTGATCCAGCAGTCTTTGAAGAGACAGAATATCAAGAGAGACGAGTTGTCTACGCCGTTGATTATGTTGTATGGAGCCATTGCCGGCGATGCTCTATGGTTTTTTTCCTATCCATTGGATGTGATCAAGTCCAAGCTCCAAAGTGATGTTTTTGGGGAAAAATCAAAATATAAGGGTAAAATTGGTGAGGTGGTTAAGGAGCTTAACAAGGAAGGCTTGAAGGGCTACTACAGGGGTATTGGGCCTACACTATTGAGGGCTATTCCATGTTCAGCTGCCACGTTCACCAGTGTCGAATTTGCTCTGCGTCTGTTAGGTTGAGTGGAGTGAAAAAGAGAGAGCATAATTTAGATAATTAATTATTTTGAAATCAGCTTAGTAAAGATTGATGGTGTTTGCGGTGATGGTAGCTGACGGAAGTTATCGAGTAGGGATGGCGTGATTTTGAAAGCAATTGTCATTTTTGAGGTTAGTTGGTGTTGCTGAAGGCTAAGCTGCCGCAAAGTGATAAGTGTATAGAAGGAAAAGCATCGAACCGTTTGCATACTAATTAAGTACAATTTCAGGTAGCTCTTTATCTGTATTTAGGAGGTAATCGACATATAAACTTAGGAGGTGGCTACATAAAACATAATTAGTTGGTAAAGCTGTTGTCCTTTCCGACGGCCTTGAATAATCTACCAAGTAGTCGGTGCCTCGACGGACAATTCTTGTATTTAACCTATTTTCGAGTATCAAAGTTGAACCCGTGTTTGGCAAAAAAAGTTAATGAGAACTCAGGAATTTTCCCGCTGAGCCAAATTCCTCAAAAGTGCCGCCGTACTACTCCTTGGAAACGCAACCAAATTGGGAAATTTGACTGGGTCGCAACGAAGACATTCTCGCGCCTGTTTGCTGCATTTGTCGCAGACGTGTCACACCAGGAAACCCAAGTTGGCTTTTTGTATGTTTCCGAGTACGATTCTCCGCAAAGGGGGTTTGATATTCAGATGGATATTTGTTATATCTTATGTTGGTAAGTCGTATGTTGACATAGGGATATCTAATTGCCGATGTTTCTTGATACAGGCTATGGTGAGTTGCAATCACAAAATTAATTTTGTAAAGAATCAATAAACGTTGATGCCGTTTATTACAGTACGATTCCCTCAAAACTTAATTTTCCAAGTTGTGTAGTTATGGACAGAGAAAATGGCAAAATACGTTGACAACCAATTCCAGCACCATACTATCTAACCCCTACCCTACCAATGCACTTACAATGTCTATCAGAATCAAATAAAGCTCTTTCACACCCTCTATCTCTCATTCCCCCTTCCAAACACCTCTACACCAACAAATCACATCATGCTTCCGGCACCCTGTCACGGCCTCCCGGCCTCCCTTGCGCAGCCGATTACATAATCTCGGAATACGTCAAACCTAAAAGTCAGTGCATTTTCTGTGTGGAGGGCTACAGCCGTTGTCTTCTAGCAACCAAGTCCTTTTATGTTCATTAACAGCTTAATCGATGAGTAGTTTTGGAAACCACATGCAAGATCGATGTCCATCGCCACACCAAAAGAACGTGACTTTTGAGAACTCCCTGAAAGTACACAGTTACAGCAACCTAAATGCGTCAAGTGAGCAGCCAGACAAGCCTTTGTTGTCGTCGGACAATGAGGCTGTAGATTCTGCAGGCAACAGTCAAGTGCAACCGGAAACGCGACAACGTTCTCAGTCTAACCAAATGGGCCAATCAGAACAGCCAGTGTTCAAGGAGCCCCACTTTGGGGGCAGCAGCCATACAAACCATACAAAGGGTGCTGAGGGTGAAGTGAGCAATCAATCTGGTAAGACTGACGACGCAACGTTTCACCGTACAAGCGACAGCATAAATGAAGTTCATGATGGAATTGAGCAAATGAACCTAGCAGACTCGCACATACCCCTTCCTACGCTCTCGACTGCCGAGTTTCATGACATTTCCCACGGAGACTCAGATGAAATCCACCACTTGTTCAGCGATGATCTTCCAAAGTTCAACAAACGACCTCTGAGTGATACACCGCTGATGAGCGCTGAGAATTCCCCTTCCAACTTGCTAGCGATGTCCCCAATGGAGCTAAGTGATGACGAAGAGGAGCGAGAGAGGGATGAGCGTGAGCTTACAAGAGAGAACACAAGGAAAAATAGAAACGTGGATGGGAAAGGATATGACGTAAAGGCAGCGGCTGAAGAAAAGGAGCTGAATCACTCGTCTGAGAAAAATGGGTCACCATTGGCACATGATCAGTTAAACCAAGCCACCAGTCTGCTCTCTGCCCATTCAGGCCTCTCGCAACGACAGCCATCCTCCCATTTCAAGGCAACGCTTGATATTCCCGGTCAGACTCGCTCGAAGCAGAGTCCAGAGGGAAAGATTGTTAATACCAGTGAGAGGGTTGTCGTGGTGATGATTGGTTTACCCGCTAGAGGCAAGTCGTACCTCTCAAATAAACTTGTGAGGTACCTGAACTGGCTACAAATTAACGCTAGGTTGTTCAATGTTGGGTCTACGCGGCGGAAGAACGCTGCCCATGTTGGTCCCGAGCATTCGCCCTTGCCTGATGGTGTTTCCTGTGATCATTGCAATTCTCCTGCTGATCAAAAGCCTGAACAAGAAGCCACAGTTACAAACGGTAAGCCTTCCACGACTTCAGAGGAACCTACATTTCATTCTGCCAACTTCTTTTCACCGGATAACAAACACAGCATTGAGTTACGCGAACAGTGGGCCAAAGAAACCCTCGACAATTTATTAGATTGGCTTCTATTCCACGACGGATGTGTGGGCGTCTTTGACGCGACAAACTCGACTAAACTCCGGCGTAAAATGGTTCTTGATACCATCATCAAACGAAGCAACGGACAGCTGAAGGTTCTTTTCCTCGAGAGTATATGTACCGATGAGGCAATTGTAGAGGACAACATCCACTTGAAGCTCAGCGGACCTGATTATAAGCACATGGACCCTGAGCTTGCCCTAAAGGACTTTGTAGGCAGACTTCGTAACTACGAAAAGGCTTATCAAACGATTGACTCGGAAGAGGAAAAGCTCCCTGGTTTCCAGTATATCAAAATGATTGATGTTGGCCGCAAGGTTATCGCGTATAACATCAAGGGCTTTCTCCCTTCACAGATTGTATATTACCTGCTAAACTTCAACCTCAGTGCCAGACAAATCTGGATCACGCGTCATGGTGAAAGCAAAGATAATGTCAGCGGGCGTATTGGAGGAGACTCCACGCTGACAAAGCACGGTGTCAAGTTTGCAAGTGCACTTGCAAGATTCATGGCGTTCAAAAAGCGGGAGTTTAGAGAGAACCAATTGCGAGAATTTAGAGAGAAGATGGATCTTGTTTTAAGGGAAAAAGGTGGACCTTCAGATTTTAGCAGCAGTGAAAACAACAATATTTCACCTGTATCGAGTAGTTCCACCCAAAGTAACCGTAATAGGCTCCCACCTGAGGAACCTTCCTTCTCTGTCTGGACGTCCATGCTGCAACGTTCAATTGAAACTTCGCAATTTCTTCCTGAAGATGAGTTTGAAATAAAGCAAATGCGTATGCTGGACGAGCTGGGAGCGGGTAAATTTGATGGGATGACTTACGCTGAAATTCAAGCCCGATTTCCTCAAGACTTTAACGCTAGGTTGCAGGACAAAATGGGGTATCGGTACCCCGGTTCTGGAGGTGAATCCTATTTGGACGTAATCAATAGGTTAAAGCCAGTAATCACGGAGATGGAGAGAACTGACAATCACGTGCTCATAATCACACACCGTGTCGTCTCACGTGTCTTACTAGCTTATTTTTTGAACCTAGGAAAGGATGCCATTGGCGATGTAGACGTGCCTCTACACACCCTATATCTGTTTGAACCGAAGCCTTTTGGAGTCGATTGGCACATTTACGAGTATGACGAGGAAACCGACTGGTTCAATGAGGTCAGGCCTGAAGATTTGGAGAATAGCCGTAAGATGAAGCAGGTCGGTGTGACGTATAGGGAGCGGAAGTACTCTGTGGTCCCTACTGCTCCAAAGAGGCCTAGCTTCAGGTCGCGCAGTACTAGTTCTCGTAGTGACGTTCCTATGGAAGCTGCTGGTCCCGGTGGCGCGACTAGCACCTCTAGCGGCTCTGGAAACTCTAGCAGTTCGACCCTCAACATAATGAGTGCCGCTGGTTATGTTCCTGTGCCTGCGACGTCCAACCCACTTCACAGAGCACGTGGAATTTTGCACCCACCATCAAATCAGGGCATTTCGTTACGCAAAAATGTGTTTGAGGCAGAGCTGAACCAGCGTTTATCCAAATTAAAGGAGGCTAATAAATAGTGGTGGTTGCCAATTAAAAGTTCCTACCAGTTGGTCTGGT
Organism: Wenyingozyma naganishii; assembly: GCA_003706235.2. Lineage (NCBI taxonomy): Eukaryota > Fungi > Ascomycota > Pichiomycetes > Pichiales > Pichiaceae > Wenyingozyma > Wenyingozyma naganishii. The sequence goes on along the minus strand of PPKS02000016.1, from coordinate 763 downwards.
TGAAGGGTTTCAACAGGGGAACGACATCATAGATGATTAGCTCTTGAATCATTCACGTCTGGCGATGGCACTCGTCGACTTTGTGAGCAATTGGACGTGGTTGGTGTATATGGGTAGCCAACTACTGCTGTGCAGATGTAACATTCAGTGCCGTTGTAGAGACGTTTTGAGCCTCTGGGTACACTCAAGTTGAGAAGACTAAATAATTCAACGATTTGTAACGACATTGCCGTATTGTAATTGGCGTTTGCGTATATTTGCATTAGTATAAAAAGTTATATTTTAGAAGAAACCAAGGCAATTGAACTATAAACAACAAGTCCAGTTCGTTTCGCTAAGTGTGCAGTTTCTAATAAAATCAGGAGACCACATAAATTTATAAATTTACTAGCGGCGACAATAGAAGTTTGAAGAGACTTCCAGATAGCGTTCACTGCCGCTTTTAACTACCGACTTATTAACTTCACGTTCCGGTCTTTTAATCAATAGTTCATTCGATAGTCACAATTACTCATAGCTTCATCTTACTCTCAATCAATAATTATCAAGGTTAATAAGCTAAAGTACGTACAAATAACTTTTACACACAGTTAACTTATTTCTTAGAAGCCTTCTGGGCAGCCTTGGTAACCTTACCGGCACCAGCCTTGTCAGACTTCTCAACAGATTTGATGACACCAACGGCCACGGTCTGTCTCATGTCTCTGACGGCGAATCTTCCAAGAGGTGGGTACTCAGTGAAAGCCTCAACACACATAGGCTT